>JANFCV010000361.1:0-195998 GCA_024500475.1 Phthorimaea operculella | reverse complement strand
AACCTAACCTAACCCAACCCACCCTAACCCAACCTAACCAATCAACCTAACCTAACCTAACTCCAACCCAACCTAACCTAACTCAACCCAACCCAACTCAACCCAACCCAACTGTAACCCAACCTAATCCCTAACCCAACCTAACCTAACCTAACCTAACCCAACCTAACCTAACCCAACCCAACCTAACCTAATCCCAACCTAACCCAACCTAACCTAACCTAACCTAACCCAACTCTAACCTAACCTAACCTAACCTAACTCAACCTAACCTAATCAACCCAACTCAACCTAACCCAACCTAACCTAACCTAACCCAACTCAACTAACCTAACCTAACCTAACCTAACCTAACCTAACCTAACCTAACCTAACCCAACTCAACCTAACCTAACCTAACCTAACCTGTAATCCCAACCTAACCTAACCTAACCTAACCTAATCTAACCTAACCTAACCTAACTTAACTTAA
This sequence comes from Phthorimaea operculella, assembly GCA_024500475.1. NCBI lineage: Eukaryota > Metazoa > Arthropoda > Insecta > Lepidoptera > Gelechiidae > Phthorimaea > Phthorimaea operculella. The sequence goes on along the minus strand of JANFCV010000361.1, from coordinate 195,526 downwards.
CGTAACCTAACCTAACCTAAACCTAACCTAACCTAACCTAACCTAACCTAACCTAACCTAACCTAACCTAACCTACCTAACCCAGTTGTCCCGTCCGAGCTCGAGTGAGCAGCATTTTGAAGTTGCTCCGCAATTAAAAATCGAAAAAGTGGGTTCTACTCAATATATTACAACAAGTGAAGTGTCATCAGATAGATAAAAGTGCGCTTTCGTTTTCATTTGTCGGTTTCACCCGGAAAATTGTGAAACTTAGTGAAAATCGTGAAAAACCTCATTTTAGAGGGAAAGTGCCAGTTTTTTAAACACATTACTGCGTGCGCTGCTTGATTAAGCGCGCTTACCCCACAATTTTCTTCACATACTTTGAGGGCACCAGGAGGGTGCACCTTCCCCCACCACCAGATCCAGCCGGACGCGCATCTAAGATCTATTTCAGAATGAAGCTTCAGACAACGTGGTTTTAACCTCACTGAAAACCTAGAAGAGACGACGCAGACACCTGAAAATTGCAGAGCATCTCCCCTGAGTTATTCAAGACGACTGAAACTTTCAGCACTGACGTAGGTCAAGAACTTTATTTTTTAAAATTGTGTAAAGTTTCAGACTTTACACCCTTATATTTCATAACTTAATAACATTTTTCAAAATTTTTAACTGCTATCTTTTGCGCGCTATTTTTCTCAGCAGCAAAATAGTTTTTTCAAAATTTTCAGTAAGTTTTAGCAATTATTACAACCAAAAAACTGTATTTTCAGTACTTTCTCCTGTAAATTTCTCAATTTAGAAATTTGTCAAAGTCTTCTTGCGATTTCTTGCGTGTCTTGCAAAACCCTTAAATTTAAGTATTTTTGCAAAATTTTCAGCCTTCAGGTTGCGGAGCTATTGAATTTTTACCTATTTTTATCAATAAATACAAAAATAATACTCTTAAAATTATTCCACTTATATTTTCGTGTTCCTTGGCCTATTTTCATATTGTTCAAGTCCAAACATCAGCCAGATATCTTTAAAATTGAAGATTTTAACATTTTGTTACCAAATTTCAGAAGTGTTACTCAACTTTAAACTTAAATAGCTCCGGATCCAGAGCTGCTAGAAAAATAATTTTTGCTGCATATAAAAGTGCAACAGCCATAAAATCCGATGCAACTATTTTCAGGCGCTTTCAGGCACTGAAAATTTTCAGCCCTGAAAACAAGTTGGAGGAACAAGCTCGTCAGCCCCATTCACCCGATACCACTCTCGGGTTTTTCTGACCGGTACTTTGGGCGTGACAAGCGTCCAAAGTCAGCATTTGACAGTTGGGCGGCCATCTTGTTTTTCTTAGAACTACCGCCATTTGGCAACGAAAAGACTTGAGAAGTCGCGATTTTGGATCTGAGCTCGGGAAAGTAAAATCTACCCACTACCGCACTTTCAGTCAATTCCAAGCTAAAATTTTTCAGGATCCTGAAAAAGCAACAGAAGACAAGAATAGCCCAAGCTGAACACGAAAACCCAAACACCGAGTTTCTGCGACCACCAGAGCCGACGCAACAGCCTTTCAAACATTTAGTTTGACGTTTCAGGCCGCCATATTGGAAAAATTAAAACATCGATTGCGCCCGACTCAGAGGTCGCAGAGCCTTGGGATTTTCGATATTCGCATCAGCCCAACTCCCTTTTTCATTTCTATATCACCGTTACGACGTTGACACAATTTCAGGACCTGAAATTTTTCAGGCACTGAAAAATTATAAAATTTTCTGTAGTTGTAGAGCTCAACGAACCCTGAAGTTTGAGCCCAATCTCGAGCCAATCGGAGCAGTATAGGCGAAATAAAGCCGTTGTTACCAAAGTGTTACCAAAGTGTTACCAAAGTGTTACCAAACTTTAAACATCCGCTGCCTCCGAACCAATTGAGCTAGAGAGTCGAGATTGGTGTCATATCAAAGGGCTCGTCAATATCTGTTTAAATATTAATAAATATTGACTCTACATAGAGTCATTCAAGAAATTGACTGTAAATCTCTACACGATAGAGATATAAATTATTTTAAAAAATATTTCTATTAGTCTTTGTGCTATCTGTGCAACAGAACCTTTGCAAGCGACAAAACTCTATATAGAGTCATCTTATAACATAAGTTAATTTTACATTTTTTATAATTTTAAGGATTTTATTCTCATTCTGTTTGTTGACGGTGCCATAGAGGCACGCATTGACTTTACAATTTTATTGTTTTTGTCTCTACCTTATAAATATAAGTAACTCGGTGGCACTTTACACCACCGTCATCATGAAACGCAACGCTACAACAACTAAACCCAATACAGGGTTGGGCAACATGCAAAGCGCGACGACACCGCGGGACGAGGCCACCAACAGGAACGGCAATGAAAAGTCCAAAGGCCAACTGAACCATAGAGCCGAGGCAAACCGATGGTACCAAACTGGGAAAGCCCAGCTGGAGCAATCAGGTAACATAAAGACCACCATAAAAGAGCAGGTGCGCCTCAGTCTCGATGGTCTTTACGAAGTTGCCCTATCACTCTTGGAAAAGCTCAACTTATTGGAGGAACAACGCCGGGCGGAAGCCGCGCGAGTTAGGAGGAAATGGAGAAGCAAAAAGGGAATATGAGGCTAAACTCATCGCAGCAACCCCAAAAAGAACATCCTTGCCTCTGCCGACACCCCCACAGCGCAGCCCTAAAGCTAACGACAATGCACGAGTGATTCAAGAAATAGGAGCGTTGCGCAATCTTATAGTGCAGGATGTGGTGGAGAATTTAAATCGAACCCCCCAAGCAGCACTTAATATAAAACTGGAGGAGATCAAACGCAACGTAATTGACAACCAAAAGCTAATCGTCGAAGCGAAGGGACAGCTAACGGACATCGAAACAAGCATGGCGGGCCTCGGAGAGGAAGTGAGGAAAATACCCACATACGCCGAAAAGGTAGCAAATTGTTGCCCCAAAAACGATGCCGAACTAAACACTGTCCCTACTCAAATGTTTTACGCACGGCGACCACCACCACTACACTCTGTAGTGGTGTCCTCTAGTAATGAAAAAGACACCAGCGGGGAGGTCATCACGAAACTTCGAACGGCGATAGACGCCAGGAACAAAGGCGTAGAATTGACCGTCTGAGAAAGGCAAGAGATCAAAAGTCATAATAGGATGCGCAGACAAAGAAGACCTGGCAAAACTGAAACGAACTATAGAAGGATCTGGGGAGGAGTTGAAAGTCGAAGAAATTAAAAATAAGGACCCACTGGTCGTATTGAAAGGAGTCATGAACTACAACACCGACGAAAACATACTGACATCACTCAACAACCAAAACAACCATCTGATTGGAGACGTCAAGGCAGAAGACCGAAGAATTGTCGTGAAGTACAGAAGAAAGACGAGAAACCCACATGCCGACAACATAATACTCCAAGTGTCTCCACAGATATGGAACCGGTTGACGACGGTCGGACGAGTCCATATAGATATTCAACGCATTCCAGTCGCAGACCAGTCTCCACTAGTGCAATGCACCAGATGTCTCGGTTACGGCCACGGGCGCAAATTTTGCAAAGAGAGTGTAGATATGTGCAGTCATTGCGGTGGACCGCACCTGCGTGCGGACTGCGAGGACTGGATCGCAAACGCGGCACCGTCTTGCAGAAATTGCGCCCGAGCCTCACTAGACAAAACAGACCATAATGCCTTTGACTCTGCGTGTCCCACAAAAAAACGATGGGATATTTTAGCAAGGTCATCGGTTGCATATTGCTAAGGTGGACCCGGGGATGATCAATGCTGAAAAAACCGATGACACCATCCAAACACGATCCTATAAGGTGATACAAGCGAACCTGCAAAAAAAGAAGCTAGCAACGCAAGAACTCATGCTAGAAGGAGAAAAAAGGAAAATATGTTTTGCCCTATTGCAGGAACCTTATATCGGTGCCCAAGGGGAGCTGAAGAAACATGTCGGAACTCGAGTGATACAATGCACCCACAATAGAACAAAGCCCAACAAGTCAGCCATAGTAGTCTTCGATGACAACGTCACTATCGTCGAACAACCAATGTTAACCACCGAAAACATTGCTGTGGCCATACTTAAAACCAGTAATTGGGCACTAGGTGTAATATCAATCTACCTCGAAGACTATCTTCCAATAGAGCCTTACTTGGACACCATCAAGAGGATTCGTGAAAATCTGAATATCAAATCGGTCTTGATAGGAGGGGACGGAAACGCGTGGAGTGCATGGTGGGGAAGCGTGGCAGAGGACCATAGGGGGGAGGCGCTTTCGGGATTGTTGGAGGAACTGGACTTGCAGATACTCAACACGGGGTTAGAACCGACGTTTGATACCATACGAGGAGGCAAAGAGTTTAAAAGTCACGTTGATATCACCGCATGCTCCCTGGAACTGCTAGGAGTCATACACAACTGGAAAATAGAGAAATATATGATTAGCTCAGACCATAATGCAATCACATTCCACATAAATCTTACAAAACCAACTCAGGACAGGAAAAGTAAATCGACCAGAATATATAACACGAAAAAGGCAAAATGGATAGACTTTAAAACAGACTTGGACAAAAATTGAAATTAATAACATAAGTAAAGCAGACATAGACAACATCACAACAATAGAGGAGCTCGAGATAACAGTTAGTAAATACATAAGCAGTATACGGCAAACATGCGATGACAACATACCTAAAATTAAAAACATACAAGAGTCAGAATCCCGTGGTGGAGTACAGAACTAGAGTCACTAAAACGCGAAATGATGACCAAAAAGAGAAGAATTAGATGCGCAGCCCCCAACAGAAAAAAGTTTGTGATTGAGGAATACCTGAGTGCAAAGACCAATTATGAAGAACAAGCTATATTGGCACAAACCGACAGCTGGAAGACCTTTTGCACCCAACAGGAACGTGAGAGTATGTGGGATAGCATATACAGGATTATAGCCAAAACGACCACTACATACGAGGACTTACCGCTGAAGAAAAACGATGAAATGGTCGTGGCTGAAGAAGCAGCTAAACACCTAGCTGACACCTTCTTTCCCGAAGATCTGGAAGAAACGGACAACGACACGCACATACTTACGCGGTTAAAGGCAGAAAAATCTAACTGTGTCACACCTCAGGACCTCATTGACAAACCGTTCACGGCGGCAGAGTTGAAGAGCGCTGCGCAAAGTTTCAACCCAAAAAAGGCACCAGGCCCAGATGGCCTCACCGCAGACATATGCCAAGAAGTCATCTCTCACGGTCCGGAAGTCTTCCTATCCATCGCAAATAAGTGCCTGGAACTATCACACTTTCCCAAACCCTGGAAAGAGGCATCAGTGATAGTCCTAAGAAAGCCGGGAAAAGACGACTATACGCAGCCAAAATCGTACAGGCCCATCGGGCTGCTCTCGGTCATGGGAAAGATTTTGGAAAAAATGTTAATAAAAAGGATCAGATGGTACATACAACGAAAAGCAAATCCCAGACAGTACGGCCTTGTCCCCCAACGAAGTACCGAAGACGCACTGTACGATCTCTCCAACACATAAAAGACAACCTCAAGAAGAAGTTGATCAACCTTGTGGTCTCGCTGGATATCGAAGGTGCGTTCGACAGCGCCTGGTGGCCAGCAATAAAATGTCGACTGGCGGAGAAACGCTGCCCTATAAACCTACGCAGACTGGTCGGTAGCTATCTGGAGGACCGCAGAGTGCGAGTCAAATACGCCGACACAGAGTACGTCAAAACACTACCAAAGGTTGCGTACAAGGGTCAATCGGAGGTCCGCATTCTGAATCTGTTGCTGACCTCTGCTGGACGGCCTCGACGAGAGACACATACAGTCAGGCGTTCGCAGACGACGTCGTGCTAGTGTTCTCCGGGAAAACGGCTTCAGCGATTGAACAAAAGGCCAACACCATCCTGGAATACATCCGCAACTGGGGGATCGAAAACAAACTTAAATTTGCTCCACACAAGACGAATGCTATGGTGATAACCAAAAAGTTAAAATTCGATCTCCCAAACATACAAATGGGAGAAACGGCCATACAGTTAGTCGAGGAAATAAAGCTTCTTGGCCTTACCATCGACCATAAGCTGACCTTCCAGCCACACGTGACACGAGTGTGCCGTAAAGCAGCAAACCTATACAAACAACTATCCAGGGCTGCAAAAATCACATGGGGCCTGAACCCGGAGATCATTCGGACGATGTATGTGGCGGTAGTGGAGCCAGTCATCATGTACGCAGCCAGCGTGTGGTCGCAGGCGTCGCAGAAAATATACATCCAAAAACAGTTAAACACGGTCCAGAGAGGATTTGCCCAAAAAATATGTAAGGCGTATAGGACAGTCTCTCTGAACGCAGCCCTAATCCTGACGGGTTTGCTTCCTCTGGATCTCCGGATCCAAGAAGCAGCCCAGCTTTTTGAAGCAAAGCGGGGTAGGCCGCAGGATATCCTAGCGGGAAGGGAGCTAGAGCAGAGAGTCTGTTTCCTTAAAGCCCAACACCCAGCGGCGGAACAGGACGTTGCATTCGAATGCCTGGAAAACCTCACACCTGAAACCATTGAAGAACACCAAATTTATGGAACTAAAATCTTCACAGACGGCAGCAAAATTGAGGGTAAAGTTGGCGCAGCATACTCTTGCTGGAATGATTCTTGTGAGACCAATTTTAAAAAATTCAAGTTGGAGCCGTTCTGTACGGTATTCCAGGCGGAAATGTACGCCCTGTATCGGGCAACGGCTTTTGTCCTGGAGAAAAACGTGCAATCCGCGGCCGTGCTGAGTGATTCGAGATCTTCCCTGGAACTCCTGAAAAATCGAGACTCATTCCATCCACTTGCACAAGCGATCAGGAAAAACCTGACCGAAATCGCAGCAGTAGGCAAAACTATCCGCCTTTTCTGGGTTAGAGCGCACATAGGAGTTCAGGGAAATGAAAGAGCCGACGAACTGGCAAAGGAAGCCGCCTTGCAATCCAAAACCGCCTCCGACTATGATAAGTGCCCGATTTCGTTCATAAAACGGCACAATCGCCTCAAAACGATTGAAGACTGGAACAACCGATATAAAACGGAGGACAAAGCTGCGGTGACCAAAATGTTCCTGCCCGATGCTAGCAGAGCCTATAGACTAGTGCGAAAGCTCAGGCTGAATCCGGTTCGTGTTCAAGTCCTGACCGGGCATGGCGGCTTCTCGGGATACTTAAACCGGTTCAAATGCAAAGACAGTCCGTCATGCATCTGCGACCCTGCGAAGGACGAAACAATAGAGCACCTGTTAACGGAATGCCCAAAATATGACTCCAAAAGATATGACCTGGAAATAAAGCTTAACTGTAAAGTGGAAACAAAATCACTGTGTGAGATTCTAGAATGCAAACAGATGAGAGAAAAATTTTTAGAATACTGTGAAAGCATTGCTAAAGAATGTATCAAAAGAAATAAAACATAGAATTGTATATTAATATGTATACTGTGTTATACACTGTCTAATATACTACAATAAGTTTCAACTGTTAAAATAGCGATAAGAATATAAAATGTAAATAAGAAATAGGCACAAAATTATATATTCTTGAATATATAACTTTTGTCAACTAAACGTAGACATAAGAAAATAAATAGTTTAAGAAATGCTAACAAAATATAAATTAGATATAAAATAACGTAAAATAAGAAATTGTAATTAATACAAGATAAGAAAATACAAATAGAATAAGGCATGATAGATCATAAGACTTATACGGGACTCCCGTACGAAAATTCGGAGCCCCGTACCCCCCAAATCCGATTAAGGACTAGTTTCAAAATAAAAAATAGTCGTCGAAGTCCGTGTTTGCTAGAAAAAGTCTCTGACCTATATGTCAGAGGACACCACAGCACAACATACAAAAAAAAAAAAAAAAAAACCTAACCTAACCTAACCTAACCTAACCTAACCTAACCTAACCTAACCTAACCTAACCTAACCTAACCTAACCTAACCTAACCTAACCTAACCTAACCTAACCAACCTAACCCAACCTAACCTAACTAACCTAACTCAACCTAACCTAACCTAACCTAACCTAACCTAACCTAACCTAACCTAACCTAACCTAACCTAACCTAACCTAACCTAACCTAACCTAACCTAACCTAACCTAACCTAACCTAACCTAACCTAACCTAACCTAACCTAACCTAACCTAACCTAACCTAACCTAACCTAACCTAACCCAGTTGCGTCCCTCCCTCCGTCGCGACCGGATCAGTTTTACAAGTGCTCCGCACTTAAAAATTCGAAAAAATAGGAAAAAGTCGTCCGATTTTCGATTGTGATATACCAAAATTTGCGCAAAGGCGTTCCGCGTGTGAATGTGTATGAGTGACATACGAGGATTTCAGTGCGTGTGAGTTGGACACCGAAAACCACTTTCAAGGTCAGATTACCATTTGCTAAAAACTTTAAACGCGTGCGCTGCGATTTTAAGATCGAGAACATATATTTTTTATTATAAATTTTTCATCCTCAAGTGAACGCGCATTTTTGGAAATTTTTTGGGATTTTTTACGTTTGCAATTAGCGAGATATTGCCAAAAAAACAACTTTGACCTTTGGCTCACTATCAAGAAGGAGGTGCGTCCGGCTGTTTTTGGAGGTTCCGGCGGCAAGATATTATCCTATCAAAAAATCAAGAAGTAATTTTTTCATTTTTGGACTTAAAGAAAAATTTTGGCAGACTGTCAAAGTTTTCATTTTGGAGCCCTGGAACTCCGGCGTCTGGTGGAATTTGAAGGATTTGAAAAGATTGACTGTTGCGCGCTAACTTACAGACTTTATGTTATTTATTTCAAAATTTTGTGCTTTTTAATTACCGAGATATAGCTGAAAACCTATATTTTCAGGATTTTCAGCCATATCTACCAAAGGCGTTGATAATTTTCAAAAATTTATGTTTCATGTCGTGTGCCCTTGTTTTGTTGTAATTGTCATATTTTTTTCAAAATTTTCAGGCGTAAGGTTACTGAGTAATCGATTTTTAATGTTTTTTGTTATTAATTCCGAAAATACAAGTCCTAAAATTATTTTGACTCTGTTAATGAGTTGTTTACCACTTTTTTGTCTAGATTAACCCCACACACCGGGTTCTAACGTTTATAACAAAGATTTTGACATTTCCGTACATTTTCTAAAATTTGGTACTAAATTTGAAATCCTGATTGCTCGGTTACCGGAAGTCTTAGAGATTTTGGTTTTCAATATTGTTCATCACGACACCTATTTTAAAGATTTTTCAAGTTTCAGGCATTTTCAGAGCCTGAAACTTTTTACCCTGAAAGCCGCCTCAATCGAATCGGGTGGTCGAGCCGAGCCACCAGATACCCATATTGTGTCATTCGGACCAGTAGTTTAGGCGCAATCGACGCCCAAAGTCATCATCTGACAGCTCGGCGGCCATCTTGTTTTACTTGGGGCTGCTGCAATTCTGGAACCTTATGTCCCAGAAACCTGAAATTTTGTATTTAGGCTTTGTTTATTGTTATCTACCCATCCTGTAACTTTCAGCTGTTTCTGACGCCGAAATTTTCGGGCCCTGAAAATCATTTCAGGGCTAGAACTGCAAAAATATCCGAAAACAACCCAAACACCAGGGTTCTCCGACCACGGGAACCGGCGCTACAGGCCCCCAAACACACGGTTTGACATTTCGGGCGGCCATTTTGAATTTCTTTAAACAGCCATAGCGCCCGAACCAGGCGTCGTAGAGACCTGGGGTTGGCACCATTGTTTTTGGTTAGTCACCTTCTTCTGAAGCGCATAGGTCAATTTTCTTTAGGACCATTTTCGGAAACTGAAATTTTCAGGTGCTGAAATTCAACCAAATTAAGTTTAATAATTAGGCTCCTTCAGCTAAAATTCAAGACCAATATCGTGAAAATCGGTCAACCGGTTCCGAATAACAGTCGGTTGTACATTTTCGGCGGCCATCTTGTTTAATGTACGGATATGTACGGACGGGCATAGCGCCGGAACCATAAGGGCTAGCGAACCGAGAGAGGTGTCATTTAAAGGGCTTGCTGCGTTCTTTCTGAATATTGCTTTAAATTAGCTCTACCTAGAGCCATTAATAAGGGGCCTTTATCTCTGTATGTGTTTGAGATAACCGAAAAATTTTTTCACTGCTGTAATTTGGGAGTTATTTTTGTGCGAGCCATCAGAGCAGATAACCAGAATGTCAACAGCAAGCTCCACGTCAGCCAGCAGCAGAGGAGGGAAGTTGGGGAAAATGTGGCTGGTCCTAAGGCCAAAACAAACCTCAATCCAACAAGCCTCAAGCACAAACAGCTAAACCCAAAGCAAAACAACAAGCACAAAGGAAGCCGGTGAGCAACCCCACACCAGGAATAATTACACCAGTCAAACATAGCGAACCTAGTCCTATCACTGAAATAGTAAACGTGGAGCTATCAAAGACTGAGCACCAACGTAATGATGTCGAAGGGGAAAATAACCATCGCATCGCATCAGAGCATGGAGAGGTGTCCAACATAGCCCAGACGGAACCGGGCTGCTCAATTAATTATGACTTGGGCCTCCCCGACCCTCTACCGACCACGCTACTCACCTCGACACCATTCCCTAGAAACCCGGAGACCACAGACGGACAGGAGCTGCCACTTCCCTTGACGGATAATGGTGACAATGAGTTGGGTTCTATTTTGGCTGAAGACTCTATCTCTTCCCAGGACGGAATGGCAAAGAACAAGGAGGAAACAACAGCGAAACCTCTAAGGCGAGACTCTCTCCTTCGAATAAGAACTCAAATCAAACAGGCCAAAGCTGTAGAAGCGGCTGGGGCTGTTGCAGAGATGAGTGATGATGACGAGGCTCAAGGAAATGAAACAGCGTCAAACAACTCGGGCGCCGCCCACTTTCGGACTGCTCAACTCGTACAGTAGCGGGTAACCGCATGATCATGAGTGAATTCCCTCGGAATGCTAATCGTATACTCCAGGAAGCCAAGGAGAAACTAGAAGCATCCGGGAACCTAAGAAAGGACATAAAAGAGGCAACGGTTTCAGCTCTGCATACATTGTACGAAATGATCCTTCGTCTGGCTGACTCTCGGGCACACCATATAATAGAATATCAAAGGTTAAAGCAGGAGGTGGCAACCGCTACTGGAAGGTTAGCTCAAAATCACTCCTGAGCCTTACAAAAGAATTTGGACAACATAAGCGAGCTGAAAACTGAGATCAGCGCTCAAAAAGAACCAGAACGAAAACCAGGAGGCAATTCGAGCCATAATAACTAGAGATCTCTGCAATCCGCTAAACGAATTAAGGAAGCGAGCAGTCGACACTGGAGTAGCTGTAAACTCGATGTCCTCATACCTGCACGACTGGAAAACCACATCCGCATCAGCGTCAGGGACAGCCCTCGTGCAAAGAAAACCTCAGGATGGTATTCAGGCACCTGTGGAGGAGGGCTTACTCCTGGAGCTGCGTGCTATTCACCAAGACATTGCTCGGCTTGAGCGATCCATCCAAAACAGCACATATTCGCAGAAGATTATGGAAGCGCCATGCCTTGACCTGGAAGGAATAAGGGAGACTATCCAAGAGGTCCTCGTCACCACACCAATTACGACTATAGCTCCAAACTTACAGCCGATTATTGAAGACTGCAGAGCCCACAATGATAACCTAAATAAAATGGGAATGCGCCTGGGCGACTTAATCCAAAAAGAAGCGCAAATTTTACAGAGAACAAATTCAGCGAGTATAGATGCTCTTAAGACCGGCATTGAAACGCTGAAAGAAACCATTGTTCAGGTAAATGGACCTACACGAACGGCCATAGAAGAAATGCGAAGGGGAGCTTCTGGAAGGAGGCGTACAGCATGACACCTTAAATGGCGAGGAACGATCACTGGACCCAAAGAACAGTACTAAAGAACCACGAACAAACCCACTCAGACAGGAACATCACGAGAAGGAGAAATCTGAGCCTCCACTAGTCAAAGCAAGGCATGACAACCACACACGTTCGTTTGCTGAAGTACTGAACAGACCAAGATATCCTTTGATTATAGAGTCTGCCGACCCGAGACACACAAGCAACGACGTTGTCCAAAAGATAAAAGACAAAATCGACGTAGTCCAACTGGGTGTCGGAGTGAACGGTTTACGCAAAATGCGACACCAAAAGGTACTCATCACCTGTGACACAGACAACGATCGAGGTATTCTTGGTGAAGCAATAAAGAACGCTGGAGAAAAGCTCACCGTCACTCAGCCGGCCACAAAAAATCCTCTGATAAGGCTCCAGGGGAGTTGCTCAAGACCTTAATGACAAAAGGATCGAAGAGGCAGTTCTGAAACAGAATGACAGAATAGTAAAAGGAGTAAACCCAGAAGAAAGAAGTGTGAAGGTGGTACGAAGAATTAAAGGTCGAATCCAAAACTTAAATAATGTCATAATAGAGGTGAGTCCAGCTCTTTGGAACAAACTTAGGGACCAGAAATTAAGAATTGGGTACCAAATCGTAACCGCAATCGACCAGTCACCAATTCTCCAGTGCTATAGGTGCCTCGAATTTGGACACAAGGCCCGAGACTGCCAAAGCAAAGGAGTCTGCTGTGGCTACTGCACTGAGGAACACGACACGCGGCAGTGCCGCAACAGAAACAGTGCACCTCTGTGCATTAACTGTAGCGAAGGCAACAGACGCCATCCAGCGTACTCACCTGAATGCCCTGTGTGGCAAAAATGGGACAGAGTGGCAAGAACAACAGTTAACTACTGTTAGACGAGGTTGACTCTAGTATCCACACAGTTAGTCAAAACAAAAACCAAATGAGGATGAATCAACAACAAAGTACAAATACAAAATAGGTCAAATAAATCTGGGACGGGGATTCGCAGCAATGAAAGAGTGCCTAAACGAAGCAGTGAAACAAAAATACTCACTTCTACTCATACAAGAACCATACGTTGGATCGAAAGCACATGTCACCATTGGAAGCAACTTCAGGGTAATACAAAGGATCACTCAGAACACCAGTAAACCGGTACGAGCGGCCATAGTCCTAATCGATCCAAACATACAGGTGATCGATAACCCGGACTTGGTTAGTGAAGATATCGTGGGGACAACTATTAAAATTGGAGAGCGAAAGATAGGCATATTAAATATGTACCTTCATGGTGAGGCAGACATACACGTCGACCTGCATAAGATACGCGATATCATCCAAAAACTCAACACAACCGATACTATTATAGCCGGTGACGTAAACGCAAAAAGCTTTTGGTGGGGTAGTGACATAGAGGATAAACGAGGTATAGAACTTGCAGAAACACTGGCAGAACTAGACCTCAACGTCCTAAATGAAGGGAACACACCTACTTTCAGAACACTCAGACAAGGCATATGGTGCACAAGCATAGTGGATGTCACGGCATGCTCTACAAGTATACTCGATAAAATACATACTTGGAGAGTTAGTGAAGAACTTTGTACACTCTCAGATCATAATGGCTTGAGTTTACTTTAGAATTTAGCTCTGAAAAGCTAAACATAACCAAAACCACAACAAGGCGATTTAACACGGCAAAGGCTGATTGGGCACTATTCTCTCAAAACCTAAAAGAAGAGCTGGGGAAGGCAGATCACTGAGGACCATATAGCCAACATAAATATCAACGAGGATATAGAAAACGTAGTCAAGGAATATACGCAGGCAATCAGCACAGCCTGTGAAAAAAGCATTCCTAGCATACCTAGTACGACTAAAACTCAGGACAAAGGTCTCTGGTGGACTCCAGAACTAATTGCAAAGAAAAAAGAGGTAATCAGAATCAGAAAGCGAATCCGCAAAGCAAATGCGAGAAGGAAGAAATTCGTAATAGAAGAATACAATGCAGCAAAGGAGGACTTCAAAACTAGCATTGAAAAAGCGATCACACAAAGCTGGATGGACTTTTGCTCAAGGCAAGAAAGAGAAAATGTTTGGCAATGCTCATACCGGATTATAAAACACTGCTCGAGGAAGAGTCATGACCAACTACTCCGATTAAACGAAACTGGAGGCATGTTAACGCCGGAGGATTCTGCAAAATTACTGGCGGATACGTTCTACCCGAGGACACAGAAGTCACTGACTCGCAGGAACAGAAAGAAATAAGAGAAGAATATCTCAACATAATACACAGCCTAAATCAGGCAGACAACTTGCCTAAAGAGTTTATACCTTTCACCGAACAGGAGGTAGGCCAAATATTCTGCAAAATGAATCCAAAAAAAGCCCCAGGAGGTGATGGATTAACGTCGGATATCTGCCAAAGGGCCTATAATGTGGACAAAGCTATCTTCCTAGCCATTTATAATAAGTGTTTCGGAGCAGGTTATTTTCCGACATATGGAAGAAAGCAGTCATTAAAGTAATACCTAAACCCGGGAAAGATGACTACGCAAAACCAAAGTCATACCGCCCTATTGGACTTCTACCAGTCCTAGGGAAGATACTTGAGAAACTATTTGTAAATAGGCTTCAATGGCAGCTGGGAAGTGAAAACAAACTGAATGGTCTGCAATATGGATTTACACCTCAGCGCAGCACGGAAGACGCCTTATATGATGCAATGACCATCGTATACCGCGGTCTCTCTAGTAAGAAAATTGTCGTTATAGTATCCCTTGACATAGAGGGAGCATTTGACAATGCCTGGTGGCCAGTCATCGTTCGTGAGCTTCAGGACAAACAAATCGATAGATCGATACTAAAACTGATTACCAGCTATTTGTCGAACCGAGAGATACAGCTGAACTACGCGGGAGCCACAATTGGAAAATCCACTAACAAGGGCTGTGTTCAGGGATCAACATGCGGACCAATTTTGTGGAATGTCCAGTTGGATCCTTATTAGACGCTCGTCACAAATGCCGGCACATATTCAAGCATTTGCTGACGATATTTTGATAATCGGCATTGGAAACACCGGAGAAGAGGTAGAGCGCAAGATCAACGAGACTCTGGCAATCGTAGCCGAATGGGGCAAGGCACACAAGATGAAATTCGCACCACATAAAACTCAAGCCATCCTCGTCACGAAAAAGCTCAAGTATAACGTTCCCAAAATAACCATGGAGGGGACTACAATCGAGTTCACCGACTCCCTAAAAATCCTTGGTCTCGAAATCGACAGGAACCTTAACTTCAAAAACATCTTGAAGGTGTGTAAAAGGCTCTCAACCTTTATAAAATGGTTTCTAAGGCTGCTCGAGCACAATGGGGACTGAACTCGGAAATAGTGCGGACCATCTATTTGGCGGTAGTGGAACCCACTATCCTGTACTCTGCCAGTATATGGGCAAAAGCCACTGAAAACAACTCTTGCTAAAACTACTGAATAAATTAACAAGGCTGTTCTGCATAAAAATAAGCAAAGCGCACAAAACAGTTTCGCTAACATCTAGCACCCTTCTGGCCCAAATAATACCGTTGGACCTAAGAGCTAAGGAGCAGGCAGCCCTGTACGAAGTCAAAAGAGGAAAACCCATGGAGGAACTTGCAGATAGACAGTTAGAAAAACGAGTGAGCCCATCGATGCTGCCACACCCTGCAAAAAGAATAAGGCTTACTTACGAGCATATTAACTCAGAGGAAGACATAGCTGCGATTAGTAACGACTGGCCAAAATTATACACGGATGGAAGTAAGATAGAGGGTAAGGTAGGGGCAGCGTTGTCTTGCTGGAGTGGGGAGACGGAATCGACATCATTTAAAATGAAATTGGATAGCTTCTGCTCTGTTTACCAAGCCGAGTTGGTGGCAATAGCCAAGGCAGTAAGTCACATGACTAAATACCAAAAATACAGGAAATGCAATATAATAAGCGAATCAAGATCGGCACTAGATTGTTTGTGTGATCCTGACTCTGTGCACCCCATCGTTGCTGAGATACAGACCTTGATCAGTGACATCACGATGCTAGGCGGCGAAATCAGACTTTTCTGGATCAAAGCTCATGCTGGCATCCCTGGAAATGAAAGAGCTGATGAATTAGCGAAGCAAGCCGCTTTGAAGAGCAAGACTAAGCCTGTGTACGATAAATTCCCAATATCTCTGCCAAAACGGCTGATAAGGGATAATACCCAGCCAACTGGCAAAGTAGGTACACTGACTCAACGCAGGGCGCTATCACCAAAACGTTCTTTCCCGACATTAAACAGGCCTACAAGGTTTTGCGCAAGCTTAAAATGACCAACTCTCTGGCACAGATATTCACAGGGCACGGAGCATTTCGTCAATACCTGCACCGCTTTAAACTGCTTGATAATCCATTCTGCAGTTGCGACAAGGAAACGATACAAGATGTAATACATGCACTTGTAGACTGCCCAAGGTTTGGGGCAATGCGTTACGACTGTGAATGCAGAATGGATACCAAGTTAACCATAGAAAACTTACCTGCCATTGTCAATGACGGCGCTTCTTGTCAAATATTCCTGGAATATGCTCATAAGGTTCATGCCACATTAGGCAAAGAAAATGGCTCAAAATTGATTATATAGTTTAAGCAATAGAAGTTAGTTACTTAGTTAAAAATAAGATACTAGAAATAAGATGCTAGAAATAAGATTCATGTAAAATTAGTCAAGGAGGGAACTTTATTTAATTTATGTAACTATTAAAAAAAAAAAAAAAACAATAAAAACAAAAAAACACATATCTATGTAATATAATTAGTATGTAAGTAGCATATTAAGTTCGTAAGTGTTCATACACATCGCATTTACTTAACCAAATGCGACGTGTACGTGCATGCGCTAGTTTAGTAACTTTAGAAATTGTAAAGAACAATGTAAAAATATCAGAGTCCCATTATGCATACCAGACCAAATCGTTGGATTAATACCAACGATAATTCAGAAGGAGGGGGCTTTAGTCCGTAGGTAGCTGGGTCACCTTCCCAGCGGAGTCGGGCATGCCATAACGCCCGGGCCTATGGTATCTTTGAAGATTACCTCCTTCCACGAAAACAAAAAAAAAAAAAAAAAAACCTAACCTAACCTAACCTAACCTAACCTAACCTCTTCTGCAACGGTGACATTGGTGACTGGAAGCCGGATGCGGTGACATTAGTGACTGGATGCTATTTATTATTGAACCTGACGATACCTCTGTGGCCAAGGATCCAGTAACTATATACAATGAAAAAATCTTAAATCTCACAAAAGAAATTAAATCAAAGCTAACAGAAGGAAAAAGCCTTACAAAAACTAATAAAAACACTATTCTTCAACTCCTGATTGATATTCAAGAAGCTACTACATCCCACTGCATCGAGTGTGCCGGTTCCTCGAAGTCTTCTGATACTCCAAGCAGCACAGCACTTGATCGGGCAACGATTGCGGTAATAAAGGATACCATCAAGGAAGAAGTCGCAAAAATACAAAAGACTATTGAGGTTACAAGCAAAGACTCGAAACCCAGCTACTCCTCTATTCTCAAGAATACTCCGTTTGTGAAACCCAAAAAGGTAAAAATTCCTACAACTAAACCAGCTATCATAATAAGTCCGACTAAAGAAGTATTCAGCTCTGCGGAAACGCATGAAATAGTGAAGAAAAACATCACCTTCAAAGACACAAATTTTGCACCAGCTAATATCAGGTACGTCTCAAATAACAAAATCAGCATGGAATTCGATGAGCTCGAACAAGTTGAAACTACACTCAAGAAAATCCACGAGTCAAACTGTCCCATTAAAGCAGAAAAATCCAAAAAGTTGAAACCAATGTTCATACTGAAAGGGATATCAAAAGAAATAGCAACAGAAGAATTGACAGAACTAATAAGCAGACAAAATGAAGCCATCAAGAAGGCCATCACCAGTCAGGAGGACTTAGTTTTTAAATTCAGGCGTAATAACGTAAAAGAAGACTTGTACAATGCCGTATTCATGACGACACCGACAATCTGGCGAGCTGCCGTGGCCGCCGGCAAGGTCAACATTGACCATCAAAGAATTCACGTCGAGGAGTACACACCTCTATTACAGTGTTACAAATGTCTTCAGTTCGGTCACACTAGGCTCAAATGCTAACGAGAACACAATATGCTCACACTGTTCTGCAATGACACATAATTTTAAAGATTGTCCTGTAAAGAGTGACAAAAGCAAAGTTAACTGCTACAACTGCGACAAACACCTCAAAAAACACAACTGTAACCTAGATACCAAACCACGCTGCCACGTCAAAGGATTGCCCGAAAGTCATCCAAATGACAGAAAATCTGCGAACGAGGATTGATTACGGACAGTAATAGTTTTCCTAAATAGTTAAGCCTTATTTATAATTGTAGTATACTATAAGTCTAACAATTGTATAACTATGTCGAATTCAGATTATTTCCTCACATCTTTGGAATTTCGTGTAATAACTTAATTGGCCTCGATAATAATTTTTACATGTAGTAACTAGATTAAAGAAACTTCGGCAACTTGACGATTTTTACGACACGGCGACTCAGGTGACATCAGGGACTGGATGCGTCGGTGACCGGATGCCGGATGCGCCCATGTTGCATCGGTGACATCGGTGACCGGATGCCGGATGCGCCCATGTGACATCGGTGACATCGGTGACTGGATGCCGGATGCGCCCATGTTGCATCGGTGACATCGGTGACCGGATGCCGGATGCGCCCATGTTGCATCGGTGACATCGGTGACCGGATGCCGGATGCGCCCATGTTGCATCGGTGACATCGGTGACCGGATGCCGGATGCGCCCATGTGACATCGGTGACATCGGTAACCGGATGCCGGATGCGCCCATGTACATATCGACCCTTCTGGCCTCAATTGGCGTAAATGACATTTTTGGCGAAATTGAGTTAAAAATGCAGTTTTGTTCAGTTTTTTTTTCTCTATCGATCTGTGTATTTAAAATTTCGATATCTCCAAAAAAATGTCTTTTACTACCATGATTTTTTTGACTCAATTTAAAAAATATTTTAAAATTTTACCGTAAAAGACATTTTATTTACATAAATTCTGATCATGTGTCGTAAAAAACAAATTGCTTGCTAAAGAAAGGGCGTAAAATACATCAATTATAATATATGTCATTTACGACCCAAAAAACTGTAACAAAAATTCAAAAGTATTAGTCGTAAATGCCGAATATAGGATTATTCGAAGAATCTATTGTAGAAGATAGGGCGTAAAACGCAATTGTAACCTAAAGATTACAAAACATTGTCGTTTACAACCCAATGAAACCTTAATCATAATCCAAAAATGTGGTTCTTAAGGCAAAAAACTGTTTTTCTGCGTGATATTATAATTCAATGTATGCATTTCACAATACATCGCCTTTAGGTTTTCATAGCTTGTTACAAAATGCAACACTGATTTCATAGTATGTCTCATAGTCTAAAGCCGTAAAAGATTATTTCATGTATGTAATTGAAAAGATAGTCATTTACTTCTACGTCTTCTCAAGAAAAAATAATTCATTGCGTGACTTTTAAGTCGTAAATGACAATTTTTATATGTACAAGATTTTTTTTTATAATTGTGACATCTGGGCAGTTGTAAATGACAATTATTATTCATAAATACAAGTTTTTATGCTGTACGTAAATCTCAAAAGTATTATTTAGCTAAATTAAAGCATATGGACCTCTTTGGCCTCAATTGGCGTAAATGAAATAAAGCACTTTTTACAGAAGAAGCAAAAAATTTAAATGTTAATTGAGATATCTTTTTTATCTTTTTAGTTATAATAATGCTTCTTTTATCAAAATACTTCCTCGAAATTGCTTCAAAACCATGTAAGGTTTGCAAAGGAGTAGAATGCAGATTTAAAAAGTTAGCATGCATATACGCCCTAAAAAATTGTTATTGAATGTCATTTACTACCCAAAAAATTTGTGAAAATTTACTGTTTATAAATAATTAGGTTGTAAAAGACAAGAAAGCAACTAAACAGAGGATAAAATCAGTAGTAATAGCCTATTTAGTTAAACTGAAACGTCTTTTTTTATTCTAGGTTAAGATAGCTGTGTTTTATTTATGTGCACTTTTAATAATTTGCTTGCCAATTAGCCTAAATTATTGTACTAGTAAATTATTTTTTGTTTGGTGTTCATTAAGTAAAGGGTAAACAATTCATTGTATATTGTGTGTCAAATGAAACTACCTATTCTGTAATTTATGAATCAACTATTTCATAATCAAAATGTGGGTGTCCATTTTTCATTCCATGAGCATTAAACAAGTAGGCAGGTAATGTACTGATTGGCAATAAAGTATATGAATATGAATAGCTAATGCCTTCATACAACAAAAAAAATAACCTGCTAAAACCTTCTATAGTCATCTATTTGAATAATAACATAACGGGTACGTGGATGTCTCATTTTCATAGCATGAGTGAGTACTTACGTCTTTGGGACTAATTACATAATCTACCTATTATACCTTAAATAATAAAGAACAAAAGAATAAGAAAATATATCGAAGCAAATAATAAATCACGAATGAAATTATTTTTATGTTATTGAATTAGCCATTAAATTGAGCCTCAAGTACAGTTCGTCATTTTCGTCACTTTTCAGTAATACATTTGAAACTTGAGCTTCATTTGAATGTTTTAAATATTCAGTATGATGATTTCTAGGTATAGCTTGATTGTCACGAATGGACTTCAAGTTCTGAATTTTGCAACTGCTGCTGAAATGACGGGGTTTTACATCCCTTATTTTCTTCCATTACATTTCCATTGTTGTTTTTGGAGCATCTGGTTTTATGGACGATTTTATTTGTGAAGTCTCTTATTTATTTCATTCGAAAGTTGTCACTAGGTTTTCCTTCGTTTTCATATTTTTAACAGTCTCAGTCGAAAATGTTATGTTGGCAATTTCAAATTGAAAAAGTATGTATATTCTATGACCTCTACGATGATCTCTATGATGATTTTTTCGCGATGACTCAAAATATGGCTACTGCGAAGGAGCCCAAACAGTTAGTTCTCTAATTTAGAGAATAAATAATTTTTGAGAAAACTTGAGTTAAAAAGATGAAAACGAAGGAAATCCGAGTAGCATCTTTCGAAATAATAAAATAGATACTGCAACAATTAAATACTCCATGAATCCAGATGCTTCAGAAACAATAACGGAAATGCATATTGAGCACAAAAGTAAAAAAAAATGGGGAAAGGAAGGGAAAAAGGAAGAAAATAAGGAAATCAAAACCGTCACGTCTGTACTAAAACAGATTACCTACTGATTTCAGTTGCAAACTTCAAGGACTTCAAGCGCCTATAAGGTAATCAAACTATACCTAGATGTTATTATAATGAACATTTACAACAACCAAATGAAGCTCAAGTTGTCAATGTATTATTGGAAAGTGACAAAGATGACGAAAGTGATCAGTTTAACTATTTGAGGTTTAAATTTATTGGATAATTCAATAATTTAAATTTATTTTATAATTTAGGTTATTTTCTTGTTGTATGCAGGCATATCTACCTACCTGTTTAATGCTCATGGTATGAAAAAAGGACACGTACATTTTAAATGATTCATAAATTACAAAATAGTTTTATTTGACACACAATACACAATGAAATTATTAACCTTTTATTTAATAACACCTAAACTTATACACATTCATTCATTCATTTATTAAATAGTAAGATTATTACATTGTCAAATATTACAATTATATACACTTCATTTATATTTGATAAATATAAGCAAGTTTATACAATTAGTCATAAAAAGTATAACATTATTTTTATTAGATTTATAAGTAGGTATGTAAACGGTACCTACTTATCGTAAGATAGGTAATAAAATTAAATGGTTAATCAGATAGTTAAATCGTCCATGAAGTCCTTGACACTATAGTAAGCCTTTTGGACAAGGAGGTTTTTAAGTTTATTTATAAATATCGGATAAGTTTTTGCGTCTTTTATTTCTATTGGCAATTTATTGAATATCCTTGGCCCCATAACAGACAATGACTTTGCGGTCTTCTCCAGCCTATGACGTGTAGGTGCCAGTTGAGGCCCTCTCTAGCAGAGAACCTCATTGTGGCTTGAAAGTCCGTCATGTTTGTCCTAACATACTTGGCCACCTCTAGTATGTATAGGCAGGAACTGTCAAAACACGAAGACGAACAAATAATGCCTGAGCTGGTTCATCAGGAGGGACACGACACATCATTCTGATGGCCTTTTTTTGGAGGACGAACGGTCTGTCTCTGTCGGCCGCCAGTGCCCATAAGTCTATCCCATATGTCAGGAGTGAATGAAAATAACCATAATAAGTGGTCAGTAAGTTTTCCAATGTGAGTGTACGCGACAAGCGGGCGATCGCATAATAGGCCGAGTTCAATTTTGCGCACAGTGTGTCGATGTGCTTACCCCACTGAAGACCCCTGTCAAAGGTGAAACCCACAAAACGGGCACAAGGGGCACCCACGAGCTTAGTATCACCCACAGAGACAGTCAAGGGGAGAGAGAACTTATCACATCTAAGTGTAAATTGCACTAAGTTGGTTTTGGCTACATTCAGTTGCATACCATTTGCTAAGAACCAGGAGGATAATTTAATAATTACGGCCTGTATATTATTCATTAAGTCGTGTTCACTGCTACCTGTGACTATTGTGCAAATGTCATCCGCATACATGACAAACTCCGCATAGGATGATTCGTATGGTAGATCATTCATCAGTAAGTTAAATAGGCAATTGCCAACATTAGAGCCTTGCGGCACCGACCTGTCACCTATAAGACCCTCGTCAGATTTACTGCTCCCCACCTGGGTAACCTGACTCCGGTCCGAGAGGAAGGAGCTTATAATATCTAGACCCAAGCCCCGCACACCATAATGGGCCAACTTGGCAGAGATGAGCCCGTGATCCACCAGATCGAAAGCGCGTGACAGATCAAAGAATATAGCAGCGACATGCATTTTATTCTCTAAATGTGATAGGACAGAATTATGAAACGTGCGTGCAGCTGCCGTCGTCGACCTTCCTTCTGGTAAGCGTACTGCTGGTGGCACAAGAGGCCATTCCTACCAAGAAAGCCGTTAAGTCGACTACATATTCCTGACTCAAATATTTTAGAGATAGCAGGGACTAACGAGATAGGTCTGTAGCTCTTTGTCTCTTTTTTGCAGCCCTTTCCCTTATATACCGGGGTAACCCTAATCCTTTTCAGTACTTCCGGGTACTTGCCTTCATCTACACTATTATTAAAAAGCTGGCATAGTGCGTTTAGAAAATTATCTGGTAAGTTTTTCAGCAATGAAGAAGGCATATCATAAATGTCTTTCGTGTTTTTACATTTTATTCCCTTAATTATTAAACGTACTTCCGATAACGAAAAGGGTCTAAAATAAAAAGAACTAGATACACTTGGTATTTCTGCACGAAGAAGATACATAGCATGATCGATATTGGGCCTAAGCGGTGTATTCTGTACTACAGATAGATAGTAGGTATTAAGCGCATGGGCCAATCCACGATCTGACCCGTTACTCCCGCATACCGCTCGTCGTAGGACCCCGAATCCATCTACTTCCCGCCCATTCTTATTAGTCTCCATCTTAGCAATATCCCATACCGCTAGGCACTTATTATCACTTGAAGCTATTATTTTGTTTAGAAAACTCTTACGTGTTCTATTTAACAGAGAATTATGTTTACATTTGTAACGTAGTAACAGTTGCTGAATCTCTGAACTATTAGGGTAATACTTTGAAAACATATTGAGAAGTTGTAGGAACTCGCTACTTTTAATAGTTTCCTGGCTTTTCCAAATCCTATTTTTCGTTCTAACTAGCATGTTCTTTAAGGGGCAGTTTAGATAAAAAGTTTCTGTGAAGATATAAAATAGCCTATTAATATCAATGTCGGCCGCCGTCATAGGCCAATCAAATTCACCTATTTGTTCCAGAAACCTCGCTAGATTCGCAGGGCTAGTTATCCTCCTACTTACGTGCCGCGTAGGCTCATTTATCTTAGGAATGCAAATTTCAATACAAAAACCCTTGTGATCCCCGATACCAGAATCTATAGGGAACGCTTTCGTACGATCCAATGGGATATCCGTATAAGCATGGTCGATACAGGTGCTCGATTGACCTTGAACTCGAGTAGGAAAATTTATAAAGTTTCTCAAATTACAGGTGCCAAAGATACTCAATAATGTACGCTTTTGTTTGGGCTGCTTTGATTTCTCCAATACGTCCACGTTAAAATCGCCAGTAAATATTATGTTTGCGTCCTCATCAGTCAATACGTGTAGCAAATGTTCTAACTGACGGGTGAAAATTTCAAAATCACCTTCCGAGCTAGAGCGGTAAACGCTAATTACAATGATGTTACATTCGACAAGTTGGACCGCGGCTAATTCTATATGCATCTCAACGGAGAACCTACACAAATCGCTTCGTTCTAACACGGTTACACTCTCGTGCGTATAGATCGCTACTCCGCCGTGGATCCGTGTTGTACGGCAATATGATGAAATTAAGTTAAAATTCATGATATTAGTTACTCCCAGTTCGTCACTACACATCCAGTGTTCTGTCACTACAAGTAGGTTAAAGTTTGGTTCCGATTGCAAGATAGATTCTATCCTGGAGACCTTGTTGGTTAAACCTTGAACATTGTGTTGTAGCATGCGTAGGGTGGATTTGCATACGTTGTTCACTGGCGTAGAATCTCCGTTCGTAGTTGTTGACGGGCGCGCAGGCGGCGCACTGCTAGCTACGGCAGGGACGGCATCAATGCTGCGCGTGGACTTTGTTCTTGGCAGCAGGGGCGGCTCCAGAGGGCACTCGGCTCCGGCGCCCGGCGCCGCTCCGAAACCACTCGCTTACTTCGACACCAGCAGGCCAGTTCACGGCAGTTATAAAATATTCATATTTGCTTTGGGGTATAGTTAGTGCAAACGATGCGTAATGGTTGTGCTTGAGGGAGAGTTTTTCTACTTGGTAGTTATCACCGTTGTTCTTTCTAATCATGTAAGTTTTCACAGCTTCAGGTGTAGTTTCCGGCTTAAAGAAACATACATGAATCTTCTTACTCCGCTCAGTCGTTTGCAAATCATTATCTTGAGGGCCGGTTCCAGTGATTGCATTTCTCTTTGGGCGTCTAATCTGGCGTTTATTTTGTACAACTTGCCACTGTTCATCCTGTCGGGGTAGCAGTTCGACATCCTGCGGGTGTGGTTCGTCATTCAACTTAAGTAGTATGTCATCCGGCAGTTTGCTATTATTTGCGTTGTGGCCGGTGGCCTGAGTACGCACCTGTTGTGCGGCGCTCTCTCGTGCGGTTCCGCCGGTGTTCGTCAAAACGGTGGGCAGCGATCCCCTCCTAGAGCGCTCCGGGTCCGTAGCTTGATGTCCGCTGGGCTTTGGTAACTTTGCTGCGGCATTTTTTACCTGAGTCATCGACGTCTTCAGTGCATTAGGCTTATTTTCGGCTGTTGGTAATCTGCAGTCGTTATTTCTATCACCGTCATTTTTGCTCTTGATTTGAGATTCTAATTGATTTACTTTCGTTTCTAGCTTCTCAATCGCGGTTAAGACACTATTCACTTTTATTTCCAATGGTGAAATGAACTTTTTCAACAACTTTTCAAGTGCTTCCATCGTGGATTTCGCCATTGTCCCGATTTAATTTAATTATTTGTGCGGAGCGACTGTTGTGCGTGCCAAGGTTGGCTACCTGCCTATAACTTTTTATAAGTAAAATTATTTTGAGCTAATCGGCTAGCAAATTATTAAAAATCTACATAAATGACACACAGCTATCTTAACCTAGAATAAAAATAAAGACGTCAAAGTTCTACTAAATAGTCTTTTACGACTCATTTTATTGTCGGTTTAGTTGTTTTCTTGTCTTTTACTACCCAATTATTTATAAACAGTAAATTTTCACTGATTTTTTGGGTTGTAAATGACATTCAAAAACAATTTTTTGGGGCGTATATGCATGCTAACTTCTTAAATCTGCACTCTACTCCTGTGCAAACGTAATGCGGTTTTGAAGCAACTTTGGGCAAGTATTTTGATAAAAGAAGCATTATTATAGCTCAAAAGGCAAAAAAGATATCTCAATTTATATTTTAATTTTTTTGTTTTTTGGCTCTCCTGTAAAAAGTGCTAAATGTCATTTACGCCAATTGAGGCCAGAGGGGTCGATATGCTACTTTAGTGACATTTGTGACTGATACCAAGTAACTCCAGTGATATTGGTGACAACAGCGATCTCTGTGACCTATCGACTCGGCGACTTTATAATATCTAATGTATCTTATTTGTAATTTAAAACTAACTGCTCGTCTCACATGTCTAGGGTCAACAGTTTATATATAGACGCAGAGACAATGCTTTACATTCAATAAAAAATAGGTCTAAAAATTAGCTGATCAACAAGTGCTTTGATATTTAAATATGTATAGCAAGAAATAAATATATTTGTAAGGAATTAATAGATAGTAAGGCATCTCTTTGTACTATGTGTATTAGTTGTGTAGACATAAATTATTAGGACTTTTAAACTTAACAAATGATCAACAAATGGAGACCAAACAGGATGTAAATAGGATGTTTATTCATTAGTGTATCCCATTAGCGCTGTGGATAAATGTTTGTTAAATACTGACAATAAACTCCTCTCGTGAGCGGATTTAACTCATGAGAGAACAATAAAAAAAAACCTAACCTAACCTAACCTAACCTAACCTAACCTAACCTAACCTCACCTAACCTAACCTAACCTAACCTAAGTTGTAGGGTGGGGTGATGAAACAAAGAACAATGATGAATAATGACAATGACTCATTTGCATACAATGGAAGGTATCGTTGAATAGGTCTTTTAAAACTTAGGGGAAGTTTGTTTGAAACAAAGTTATTAAAATGTTTCTGTTACAAGATATTTGCTTCTGAAAGAGACGTTTTCGACCCCTAATTTTGTTCCAGCTGTAACTTCTAAGTAGAAACGCTATAAATTTGAAAAAAATAAGTAATATATAGTTTTTAATCTGAAGTTACGATGAAAACTATGACGGAGAAATATAAAAGTTTTTCTATTTGCGATTGGTAACCATACAGCTGCCAACAAACCAGCAAAACAACTAACTTTGTAACGGTAAAAAACCTGATATTTAAACTTTGACAACGGAACTCTATTTGTGAGCGTGTCAGACATGCTCTTGGCCGTTTTTTTTAATTGCTGTCGAAGAAAATTCATTGTATAACCTACCTAAGATGTAATCCTAATCCTAGTTTATGCAACTGTCTTTATAACGGAAGACTTTAGGACACGAGTGTCTGTTAGACACGTTTGTTATGTACCTAAGTAACTTTTCAACCAAATGTTAAAATGGAGGCTCATAAAAACTGAACAACGTTTAAATTTAAAAAGCATTTCTCGGTAATTTTTGATTCGAACAATTATTTGAAAAAAAAATGTCTGTCTGTCTCTCTACGAGTATATGCCGCGCCCCTCATATCTTCGTCAGTTTTTGAGCTATCGACATGAAATTTGGTAAGAAGATTGATCGTATTGACCCAAACTTAGAAATGTAGAAAAAAAAAATTTTTTTTGGACCCCATCTCATACAAATGAAAGATTGGCAAAAAATATTATACCCGTAATATTAAGAAGGGTATCCTTGATTTTTTTTTAAAACTAAGGAGAGGTTTCTTTGAAACAAAGGCACTAAAATGTTTCTGTCCCGAGATATTTGCTTTTAAGCCGTGTCTCCTGCAGCTGTTTTTGTTGGATTTTGGATAAAAACATGTGCTTTTCTTTATCGATTTAATTAGGCAGTGACCCATAATTTGGCTGGCTGTATACTATTTAGAACCTTTGCCTGTCAAACAAAAGAAAACATTTTGTTGCAGGAATCGACTTGTGTCTGCAGACGGATGTTTTGTTGGATGTTTTTGTTCAGTGTTTTTGTCCAATGTTTGACAAAAAACAGTTGCAAGAGACGTGCCTTTAGAAAGAGCGTTTTTGACCCATCATTTGTTCCAGCTGTAACTTCTAAAGTAGGGTAAGGTGGGGCACAGTTAAAGCAGAAAAAGGTTTTACGGCTACAAAAAATTGTGTGTGTGCGCGTGTGTGTTTGTGTTTAAGTGTGTATGAGTGAGCGAGAGCGTGTTGGTGTGTTTTAATCATCTTTTACCTACTCCCATATCATCGATGTCCATATCCACTTGAATCTGTCCACTAAAACACTGTTTCACTGTGCCCCGTTTCATTTTGTCCCATGGATACCTACACCACAGAAAACAAACAAGTACTGCATATTTATTTTTTTAAGCAGTAGCTATCTAAAAAGATTAATATTACGGGATTTAACAAATGTGTACGATAAAAAAATTTAACTCACAACAAGCAAACTTCCTTTTCACAAAAACGGAAAGCAATTCATGAAAAAGTCACCGAATTAATCATAAAAAACGATTTTAATCTAAATTTTATTTTAATTTTAAGACCAATTTCATTTTAATAAACCGGCCAAGAGCGTGTCAGACACGCCCACGAATAGGGTTTCGTAGTCAGTGAACGTCTATACATATCAGGCTTTTCAGCGTTACAAAGTTAATTTTGTTGCTGGTTTGTTTGTAGCTGTATGGTTGCCAACCGCAAATAGAAAATCTTTAATTTTTCTGAAATCTTAAGTGGTACAATATCCGTTATAGTTTTCATGGTAAGTTCATATTGTAAACTATATTCCATATTTTTTTTAATTTTTAATTGTTTATACTTTAGAAGTTACAGCTGGAACAAATTAGGGGTCAAAAACGCCCCTTTTAAAAGCAAACATCTCGAGACTGAAACATTTTAGAGACTTTGTTTTAAGGAAACCTCCGGTTAGTTTTAAAAGACCTATTCAACGATACCCTACTCAATATTACTTCACACCAAATTTCATGTCGATAGCTCTAAAACTGACGAAGATATGAGTAAGTGGCATACAGACAGACAGACAAACTGACAGACTTGACGAAATGATAAGGGTTTCTAGTAGACTACGAAACCCTAAAAATTACTGCACGCAGATGGAATATCGACAGCTTAATATATCTCTCAAATAAGCCTAATGGATTAGTCAGAAAGTGATATACTTACCCTATAAAAGCTAAAAATTTGGATAAAATATGGAATATATTATATTAGGTCCTATTAAATTCACTGCAAATATTTTAGGGGCAGATAAAATAAAATATACTGCTTAGGTATATTTCATGGCAAATTTTCAAAAAAATCTTCACGCTTGTTTTCGAGAAAATTGCATTTAACTAAAAAATTATTAAAACGAAAAACGTGCACCCTGTTTGTCCTAGAAACACACTGCACCAATCACCACTTCGGTGATTACGCGCCAAAATCAAAATAAGTGCTGTGATTGGTTGGTCGTTGGTGTGCGTGTCGTGTAAGTGAATCCTGTCTACGTGGCGGAAGGTCAATCAAAGGTGTTCACATAATTAATTAAAAAGTTTGTTTAAAAATGAAAATTAAAATCTAGCGCGTCGAATTTTTTTAAATTCCTTAGATGTTTTTCTTATACATATTTACGCATGCCCTTAAAATATTTGCAGTGAATTTAATAGAACCTTATATAGCTTACAATCCGAAGTTACCATGAAAACTATAACGGATACTGTACTACTAAAGGTTACAGAAAAATAAAAGTTTTTCTATCTGCGGTTGGTTACCATACAGCCGCAAACAAACCAGCTACAAAATTAACTTCGCAACGCTGAAAACTTGATAATTTTTAAACGTTGACTACGAAACCCTATTTGTAGTCGTGTCTGACACGCTCTTGGCTGTATTTTTTTAAAGGCTGCAATAAAGCAGTTCATTACGAATCAGCATACGATTCTATATAACCAACATTACTAAACGAGTGTAGATATAAATATTTTAAGGGGCGAGCCAGCCAGCCAGCTCATGAAACTAGCCAAGTTTCTCACAGTTTTCCCAAGGAACAAATTATGAAAAGAAATGGACCTCATAATTTTTTTTATATTATTTAGTTGTGGAAAGTTGTTCAAATTTCATAGCCTGGTTCACTCCATCTATTATTATCAGTTTTTTTCACGCATTGTATATTATCCATACTCCATACTAATATTTTAAATGCGAAAGTGTGTTTGTTTGTTTGTTTGTCCTTCCTTCACGTCACAACAGAGTAACATCATGCAGTTTTTTTTTGTTTGCAGTTAGGTGAGAGGCTGGAGAGTGACATATCACATAGGCTACTTTTTTATCCCGGAAGAAAATATTTTTTCTATCGGAAAACCGATTTTTGTTTAGCATGAGAATACATCCATACTACTAAGAATACGCAACTAATTGATAAATCTCTATGAGTACGCGGGCGAAGCCGCGGGTAACAGCTAGTTGTATATTATAACTATAACAAATAACAACGACACTTGGGCCTTAAAATACTACCAAATTTAATTTAGCAAAGTAGCTGGCAACTCGTAGGTTGAGTCACGTTCAGAATATTTACATCAGATCTGCTACATTTAATAATTTTTTATTGATCAATTTTGCAGTTATTGTCTATCCTCATGCACTTGCCATGCACACGACCTCTTTACTGTAAGAAGATCAAGAACAAAATCAAGAAGACTGACACGACCATGACATTACTTGAACCTGACCTGACTCAATGGACTGACTGACAGACGACAACTGACCTGACATTTATGTTCAGAACGCACCGTGACGTCCATTTGTCACGATATCGTAAAATGTAGTCAAGAATTTATTATTGTTTTTATTGGATCTGTGCGTAATTTGTGCATTAGAAAGTTTTAATTTGTATATTATAATCGTGTGTTAAAATAAATAGCCAAGATGTCGACGTTTATGAGTTCAAGAAAGGAAATATTGATTACTGGAAAGTATAAGGTCGTGAGACGGATCGGTGGTGGCTCATTTGGCGATATCTATTTGGCGATCAACATTGCCAATGGCGAGGTAAAAACCTTACAGCTCTTCTTATTATCCACGCTTATTTCATATACGATCGCGTCTATGTCAACGACCCCCGTCCCTATGATTGTTTTCAATCACGAAGGTAAGTATTTATTTTTTCTCACCAACCACAAGTTTTAGTCATCACAAGATTATGTAGGCAAGGATATCTCAGTCACTTGATTCTGAGCAATATCTCACGAGATTTAACTTATCTTTTAATCAGTAAGAGCTGTTTGTTGACAGCACATAAAGTGTTTAACACATGGTAAGCAATAGGTACTTACATTCCATTACATTATGTGTATTGTCATTAGTACACAGATTGGTCAGAAAATATTTTTCGTGAGCAGTTTTATCAGATATAATTAACAAAAGTACCTACTGTTCTACTAATGTTCTATAGATAGGTGCATTAGTTTATCTCAACAAATTAAGTCCCTCGCTGTCCTCATTTAGTCATATCTCAAGGATTACAACCTATTCATACTAACAATTATACAGTTTCATAGTCTACTACAAACCCTTATCATTCCATCAAGTCGGTCTGTTTGTCTGTTTCTCCCACCCTCATAACTTCTTCAGTATTAGACCAACCAACACCTTTAATGTGAAGATAGATCTTGTTAAAGCAAATTTTGAAATGTTGGGAAAGAATATTATATTAAACACAGGCTGTAAGTGACTGCTCTCCGAATACTGATGCCATGAAACTGAATAACTTCCCATAATCATTTAGACTGTGAAATTGAACAACTTCCACGGTCTGAATGATTATAACATAAGATAAAAATCAGGAGAAGTAAATATTTTTTTGATCTCCAATACAAAATCACAATCAGCTAACTGCATTTACCATGGGAAGCAAAATTTTTTTACTTATACTGAAATATTTTTTTGTGGTCTGACTCAGTTTCATGGTCTGACTGCACCATATCAGTATTCAGAGAGCTGTCCCCTACACCCTGTATTTTTTTGGACCCCGTCCCATACACATTAAAAGGGTTTTTTTTTACCTGCTTTATTATTGAATGGGGTATATAGCCCAAGAAAGATAGCAAAATCAGCGAAAAAAAATCCCCGTTAACGAAATGTTGTGGATATGTGTAGTGGAAGGTCCTCTTCACAACGTCCAATAAAATCCTCTCAAAAATATGCGGTGCTGGGAGTAGGGGGGTTAATTATGTGTCCCTTTTTTCAGTTTCTCGACTGTAACTCGTAAACGGCGCGTCGTAGCCTCAAAATGTCTGAGAAACTATTAAAGCTTATTAAATTTCCTATAACTTTTTCATTAACATGAAAACCGTAACATGAATGGTTTTTAAGTTATGGCCATTTCAAAGTCGGTAGTTTTTTCACTTTTTTTATTACGACACTAAAAAGTGTTTGGACGTTTCTGTAGATCTTCGTTATCTTTAATGCAAACGATTCTATAATTTGTGGATAAACTAAAAAAATCAAATGATTAAATACGTGTTCCCGCATTTTGTAAATTTTAACCCTTAACCGGGTAAAAAAGAGGTTAATAGTTTGTATGAAAAATCGTCATTTTTGATGTGATCTGTTTCAATATTTGGAAATAAGCGAATAAGCCAAAATAATTTAACACGTGTTTCAGCATTTTGTAAATTTTAACCCTTAACAGGGTAAAAAATAGGTTAAGAGATTGTATGAAAATCGTCATTTTTGATGTAATCTGTTTCAAAATTTGGAATTATGCGAATAAGCCAAATTAATTAAACACGTGTTTTAGCATTTTGTAAAAGGAGTAAAAAGGGGGTTAAAACTTAGATGAAACTTCGTCACATTTGATGCAATCTGTTTCAAAGTGCGTGAGTAGACTAGTAATAGGTTAAAATAATTAGACACGTTTGTCAGAATTTTGTACGCTTTAACCCTTAAAGGATGAATTGGCAACCCTTGAATTTGACACATTATTTTGTTGTTAAATAACTGTGGGTCATATAGTTTTATTTAATACTAGCGGCCCGCCCAGCGGTTTCACTCGCTGCTACTTACCTGTTTTCCCGTAGAAATGGGATCTTTGCCCGTAGTAAAAAGTCCATTAATCCATTCTAGCAGAAGTTACTCATCATGACCATGTGCCAGCAGAGGCGGCCTGTCATGGCGAATAACTTTAACTTTGAAGCCATTACCGAGTCTAATAAAGTTTAGATGGGGTGCTGGTGGTCTACATCAGGTACTCCAGACCCTCGTGACCATGTGCCAGCAGAAGCAGCCTGTCGTGCTGAATAACTTTTACTTTGAAACCATTACCCTATCTCTTATAGTTTAGATGGGATGCTTGTGGTCTACATCAGGTACTCCAGATCCTCGATGACCATGTGCCAGCAGAAGCGGCCCGTCATGGTGAACAACTTTTCTATGAAGCCATGACCGTATCTCTTATAGTTTATATGGGATGCTGGTGGTCTTCATCAGGTACTCAGATCCTCGAGGGCTGACCATGTCCGTCTTTTATATGATAGTAATATCAGTGCCAAAATTCGCGAGGATCGGTAAAGCGGTTTGGCTAATTTGGGTAATATCTGCTTTATTTCCCCGTTTTCCTGCTGCTAACCGTTTTCCCGTAGGAACGATGAATTGTCCGTGATAAAAAGTCGCCTATGTTACTCAGGGATGTTGTAGCTTCCTAAGATTTTTGAAATTGGTTTAGTAGTTTCGAAGTTTATCGATTACAAACAAACAAACAAACAAACAAAAAAACAAACAAAGTTTTCCTCTTTATTATATTAGTGTAGATATTTAATATATGTTCGTATATTGTAATGGTACATATCTAAGAGACACTTTTATAATTAAACTACCTTGTAATACCTTAGTTGTTGAATAATTATATTGTATTTAAATAAATAATAATAAAAAAATATCCCTGGACGAGACACACAGCGCCATCTAGCCCCAAACTAAGCAAAGCTTGTACTATGGGAACTAGACAACTGATATAATACTTATATACTTTTTTTATAAATAAATACATATTAAACATAGAAAACACCCAGACTGAACACAAATATTTGAAAATTGATTTACAAATATTTGTGTCGATGGGAATCGAACCCACGACCCTCGACGTAGAAGGCAGGGGTACTATCCACTACGCCAACGGGACAGTCATTTGATTGCTTTAATCGTGTAACTTGGCATGGTATACCATCATTGACATCATAAAAAGAAACAGATATGACAGATATTACCTAAAAACATAGCCACCAAGACTGTCAACATCTACCCGCCCAAATTCAAAAACTAATACAATTACATAAATAAAACTATATGACCCATAAAACTATATGACCCACAGTTATTTTATTTGCCGTGTGGTGCCGGCAGAGTAGAATAGCACCACCCCCTCTCTTCCCGTGGGGGTCGTAAGAGGCGACCGAGGGATAAACCCGACCCAAACAGCCAGGGCCAACCGTATGGTGGCAGTTACCTTACCTTACCTTTACAGCCACAACGGTTAATCCACCACAAAAGCATTCCCAAGGAGGGTTGACGTCAGGCAGGCGGCCGGTCGTAAAAATAAGCCGAATCCTTTTGCAACACGATTTTGTAATTAACAAAACGTGTTGCGCCGACCCCAAGTAATTGGGATAAGGGCAGGAAGATGATGATGACCCACAGTTATTTAACGCCAAAATGATGTGTCGAATTCAAGGGTTCATCCAATTCATCCTTTAAGGGTTAAAGCGTACAAAATTCTGACAAACGTGTCTAATTATTTTAACCTATTACTAGTCTACTCACGCACTTTGAAACAGATTGCATCAAATGTGACGAAGTTTCATCTAAGTTTTAACCCCCTTTTTACTCCTTTTACAAAATGCTAAAACACGTGTTTAATTAATTTGGCTTATTCGCATAATTCTAAATTTTGAAACAGATTACACCAAAAATGACGATTTTCATACAATCTTTTAACCTATTTTTTACCCTGTTAAGGATTAAAATTTACAAAATGCTGAAACATGTGTTAAATTATTTTGGCTTATTCGCTTATTTCCAAATTTTGAAACAGATCACATCAAAAATGACGATTTTTCATACAAACTATTAACCTCTTTTTTATCCGGTTAAGGGTTAAAATTTACAAAATGCGGGAACACGTATTTAATAATTTGATTTTTTTAGTTTATCCACAAATTATGGAATCGTTTGCATTAAAGATAACGAAGATCTACAGAAACGTCCAAACACTTTTTAGTGTCGTAATAAAAAAAGTGAAAAAACTACCGACTTTGAAATGGCCATAACTTAAAAACCATTCATGTTACGGTTTTCATGTTAATGAAAAAGTTATGGGAAATTTAATGAGCTTTAATAGTTTCTCAGACATTTTGAGGCTACGACGCGCCGTTTACGAGTTACAGTCGAGAAAATGAAAAAAGGGACACATAATTAACCCCCCTACTCCCAGCACCGCATATTTTTGAGAGGATTTTATTGGACGTTGTGAAGAGGACCTTCCACTACACAAATCCACAACATTTCCTACCGGGGATTTTTTTTCGCTGATTCCTATTTATTGGACCAGATGGCCTGGGATAATAATAATTATTGGTGAATAGATTTTTTTAAACAAAGTGACTTACATGTTTCTGACTTATTTGGTTTTAAAAGGGTTGTTTTTGAACCATAATTTGTTCCAGCTATAACTCCTAAAGTATAAACACCAAAGTAGGTATAATAGTTCTCTTGCAAAATTACCATGAAAAATATAACGGATACTGTACAGCTTATTTACAATAACTAGAATGACTTGGCAATCGCACACTATTTGCTTGTTAGATACGATGGTCTAGTGCGATGGCCGGGTCATTCTAGTTATTGTAAATACATATAAAAGTTTTTAAATATCGATATAGTTACTGTAAGATGATGTCTGTTACTTAATTACGCAATAGCTTAAGATGAAAGTTCCCTGAAGTAGTCCTTGAATAAATCAATAACCGACTTGGTATCACATGGATCTCACAACTTTTTACAGTAGATAAACTGAGAGGCGAGACTTGGTTCTTTTTACAAGTAAATGTTTTTGGTGGGATTCGTTTTTAAAGATTTGAATTGAATCAAACTTTAGTAAACAAGTATGTTTAAAATATCGTCTAAGAAAATTGTATTATAATATAAGGCTCACCTATTCTAGTTAAGTTATTATTAATTAGGGTTAAATTTAATTAAGAACAAATATTTTAAAAGTGTGTACTACTCAAAGTTGATCAGTTTGTAAGTACACACCCTTAAAATATTTGTACTTAATTAAATGTAACCTTATACAATCCAGCAAAAAGAGTAGAAATTAAATAAAATGGAACTAAAAATATTTCATACTAAATTGTTGCCATTCATAGTCAATGTTGCCATTTAATTTTATGTCTACGCTTTTTTCCTGGACTGTACCAGCTGTATTGTATATTTTGCTGTAGATACATAAAAAATTACTGATTTTAAATAATTGCAGACTAACACTTATAACTAACTACAGTTAAAAGTTTGTATGGAAAATCATGATTAATTTACGATATATTATTTATAAAAAAATTGCGATTAGATCAAAGAGCTAAAGAAATTAAATACATGTTTCAGGGATTTTCGATTTTAACCCCTAAAGGAGTAAAAAAAAATTTAAAAGTTTGTATGGAAAATCATGATTTTTAAATGCAACCTGTTTTAAAAATTGCGTTTAGATCAAAGAGCTAAAAAAATTAAATATGTGTTTCCGGGTTTTTCGATTATTAACACCTAAAGGGGTTAACCATAACCATGTGTATAGAACTTTGAGGTCTTCGAAGAGATCTGTTTAAATATTAAGAATTATATTGCTAAATATATATGAGTATGAGTATGAGTAAAATATTCAAGAAAGCATTTCAGCATTTTTTTAATTTTGACCCCTAAAAGGGTAAAAAAAGAGTTGGACGTTTGTACAAAAAAACGTGATTTTTAAATGCGATCTGTTTAAAAATTTGCGGTTAGATCTAGGAACTAAAAAAGATATAACCGTGTTTCAGGGGTTCTCGATTTATAACCCCTAAAGGGGTTAAAAGGGGATAAAAAGTTTATATGAAACATCGTGATTTTTATGTGAGATCTGTTTAAAAATTTGTGATAAGATTAAAGAGCTAAAAACGTTAAATATTATGTGATTTATAAATTTCCGAAAATGATCACTCCAAACTGTCCGTAGGATTTTCAATTTTAGGACTAAAGACTATTAGGACTCGAAAAATTAGGATGTACGAAAGTTAAAACGAAAAATCTTAGGACAATGAATATTAGGAGCATCGAAATTGAGATGTTAGAGCATTTAAGACATTTGATAGTAAAGACTAAGGTTGTTAGGACAATCAACTTTAGGATCATCAATTTTTGGTCAAACAATAGAGAACCATTTTGAAATAAATTTTGGAAGTTTTCCAAAAAATTGCTTACCTAACACGAGAAGTGTTTTAAAAGTAGTTAGTAGTGTAAAATACTTAAAATTAAATCTTCTTATATTTTTTTTGCAAAAATTTTAAGACGTTTAAAGTACAGTCCAGCAAAAAAGAGTAGACATAAAATGAGGGCGCCACTTTGTATGCAATTTCAAATTTAAATGGCAACATTGACTATGAATGGCAACAATTTACTATTTTTAGTTCCATTTTATTTAAGGAAGTGTCTATATAGCGGGGCGCCCCGCTCGATAGTCATTTAGGCTATTCACCGGGGCGCCCTGCTGAATAGCGCTTTGTCTATGTATAGGCTATTGAGCGGGGCGCCCTGCTAAATAGCGCTTTGTCTGTGGTTTGGTTATAGACCGGGGCGCCGCTCCGCCGTTATTTCGACTCGTATGTAGGTATAAGTACGGAGCAGTTATGAGGTTGGGTGATGATGTGATGAAGATGGGTGAGGATGTGATGATTAAGCGATGGGGATGGGTGAGAAAGGATTAGTGTGGACTACTGGCGTCTGTTTTTTCTAGTTAGACAATACCTACTGTCGACTACGGTATTGGCGAGGTCAAACAAACATAGATTTACTAAATCAAATCAATGTGGGTTCACTTGCCCTGTATTTATACCTACCTTCTTCTTCTTCTTTTCGTGTGGGACACCGAGTCGTTCAACGACCCGATGAACCCTGGTGTCAGAGTTTTTCAACCGCCTACTGCAAATAGCAGGCCTCTGACATGGTTGTGTAACGAGCGCCATCATAGCATCACAGCAACTGGGACCGACGGCTTAACGTGCCCATCCGAAGCACGTTACCATCTTAATTGCGGTGGTTCAGCCTGCAATGTCATATCATATCATCAAATCAAACCTGCCCTAACCATACTGGGAACAAATTCACAAAGTGATAAATATCAACTTTGTGAGTGACCCCACCGGGAATTGATCCCGAAACCTTTGCGTGGCAGGCAGGCATACTAACCACTGCGCCACATTAGCTGTCATGATACTTACATACGAGTCGAAATAACGGCGGAGCGGCGCCCCGGTCAATAGCCAAACTACAGACAAAGCGCTATTTAACAGGGCGCCCCGCTCAATAGCCTATCCATAGAGAAAGCGCTATTCAGCAGGGCGCCCCGGTGAATAGCCTAAATTACTATCGAGCGGGGCGCCCCGCTATATAGACACTTCCTTTATTTAATTTCTACTCTTTTTTTCTGGACTGTATTTTGTTGTACTTATGCCTGGTTTGAAGAAACGCACTACTTTACACCCTGTATAGGCATTTGGTCCTGTATTCACGCCTGTGCTTAAAATAAGTCATCCAATCAGCCAAAAAGCCAAGGTATTCACATAAGTCCTTAGATAATTTTTAACCGTTGTCGCGAACTTTCTTTTTGCATTATTTTAGGACGGAGGAACGCTGGGGGCCGGAACGGGACGAAAGATGCGTTGCTGTGCTCAGTTTCAGGTTTTAGGATAATTTCTTTGGTAAAAAAAGTTTAGGCGAGTGGACAACATTGCAGTCAGCGGTGGTAGACTGGTAGAATTTCTAAAGCAGCGTTGCCAGAACGTAACTTTTGTTACGTTTTACGTAACTTTTCACCCTTAAGCGTAACCTCGGCGTAACCTAGCCACGGGCGTAACTTTTAGGTAACATTTCGTGAAAAATAGTTTTCGTAAAACGAAACGGAAAAATTCGGAAAACGGTATGCACGCAACTTTTGTCGACTGAAATACTATACATAGTATTGTATAGTAAGTTGCATAGTAAGACTGAAATACTGTAGATAGTAACTTAGATTCAATTTTCTATTTTAGATTTACGGTTCTCAGTGTCATGAACCGAAACATCGGCTGTTAGTAAAAGATTCAATTAAACAATAATAAAAACCATTGTATCTATACTAAACACGTGACAAAAAAAAATTTTTATGAGAAAAAATTGCGGCGTAACTTTTTGCAGCAAAACGTAACTTTTTCAAAGTGTGTAAGTAACTTTTGAACACACGGCGCTGGCAACACTGTTCTAAAGTAATCTGGCAACACTGCCACTGTGACGTCACGTAAAATAGGCTGACGACATCTTTTAGATTTCGCAATAAAATGATTTTCCGTGGTTTTTCATAGTGATTCTACATTTTAACGTGTTTTTGAACTATTGTAGAACCTAAATTACTTCAGTGTTGTGTTATTTTTGCAAACTGCAATGGGTTTCTTATAATTTTTGTGACAACGAGTGATGAAGGCAAAGAAAATGGCTACCTTCGAACGCATGTTGTTGGCCAGAAAACATGTAATTATAGCTGAGAAATACAACGTTATCCGCAAGATCGGAGGCGGGAGCTTCGGGGACATCTTTTTAGCTATAAATATCAACGATGGAGAGGTAAATGCTCATGGAAATTTACATTTTGAATGCTACTGAGACCTCTAGTGACTTGTGTCAAGCTAGTTGCTGTTGCAGATATTTCGGGATTTTGTTCTTGAAAATGGCGGTTTGGGCGTATTCTCTGTCCGACTGTTTGTAACCTTCGTTTTATTCCATACGGAAGATATATTTCGCATTAACTTGTATGGATGTTTTACGTAATTTGCCCTGCGCGTCAAGTCTGGAGACTATTATATCGAAACTTGTCACTGCAGGTTCTTTGTACCATCAACTCGGAACAGAATGAATAAAACTAGAAGCTTTCCATTTGACTGTTCAAGACATACATTAGTTTTATTGTACCTACCAAAGCTTCATACTGTATCCATGAATAGAAACATTTATTGTTTGTAATATTGTAGTCCT
Source organism: Phthorimaea operculella (assembly GCA_024500475.1). Classification (NCBI taxonomy): domain Eukaryota; kingdom Metazoa; phylum Arthropoda; class Insecta; order Lepidoptera; family Gelechiidae; genus Phthorimaea; species Phthorimaea operculella. The sequence continues at coordinate 155,201 of JANFCV010000361.1, read as the reverse complement.
TGTGGAATGCACTTAGATCAGGGGTCTGGCAACAGAGGTGTAGTACAATTCTGATAACTAGGCATTTATTAGATCTTATCTATGTTACTGCAATTACCTATTGCAATAATTTTGTCCTGAAGCTCGAGACATTTGCAGCAGAGCTGTTATATGATATGCCCTACATTTTGTGATTCCATATACATAAGCAATATTCTACAATCTTGTTGTTGGTTTATTTCTATGATTTGTACTTTTTTAAGTGCTGGAGACAATTTTAGTTTAATATCTGGGTAAGACTTGGCCAAGTCTTTTACTTTAGTGCTCCAAAAGCTCTTAACCAAGCATTTTATGTAGTAGTCAATACAGAAGCTATCTGTACTTTACTCAATCATACCATCGACTCTACATTATTTTAACATTGTAATGTAGGGACATTTCATAGTAATTTTGTTTGTATCTTTGTATTTTCTAACTCACATGCATTTGATCTGGTTTAAAACTAAAATAAGAAATGGAGCATTTATTATTTCTTAGGAGATATTAATTCTTATTACTTACATGATCATGGTTTTTACCATTTTATTTTATTGAAATAGCTGTGTCCTGTCCTTGTATGTATTTAGGTATTTTGTATCATATTTGTACAAGTCTGCCACACTGCAAGGCCAGTCATATTGAAGCTGAATATTGTAGTTTCCTTTGACAAGGCCACAATAACATCAACTGTATCTGCAGCTACTTAAAACAAACAAAATTTATCAAAAAATTACTTGATTTCTGTTTTTGTGGCCTCATGAGAGTCCTGGTTGAACAAAAAGTACCTGGTTGTAAAGTACAAGTCTTGCATGGCATTGTGTATTTCACAACTAACACCATCAATTAAGAAATAAAAAACACATAGATATTAGTTTTATTTTTTTGTCTTTCATACATATCCAGTTGTTATGTTTTGATGCTATCAAGGAGATTTCCACCTAAACTACAACTTTGTCCTGCACTGGATTTGTATAGAAGCACATATATTCATGAAATGAAGCTACAGTACATGTGGAAATGCTTTTCAATTACCTTCAATACTGTATTTACAATATTATAATGCATCTTACATGGAAATATTAGAAATCTGAGTGTCCTGTATGGGGATATATTTATTTGAGTCCCTCAAGTTGTTGGGCCTATAGTAGTCATAGGATTGGAATATCCTTTTGGCTTAAAATGGAAAGACAAATTCTGGAAAGCCCATAAATACCTTAAAAGTTTCCAAATAATTTCCAAGATACAGAAATGGTGATGTTGTGCAAGTAGGTCAAGGAGACAGCTGCCTACTGCCTACCTGACTGAACTCATGCTTTGTTGTTATCAAAAGAGAACCTTTATAAATGTTTTGCTATTTTGTAGAAATTCCACAAGATAGCAATTTTAAACACTAGTACGGGTAAAGTAGTACCAAAAATGAGATTTGTTATTAGTTCGATATCATGTATTTTTTTTTGCTAACTGTTGTGTAAAACTGTTAATCTCCCAAATAAAATAAAATAAATGTCTCACTTAATGCTGATCCTATAAGCATAGGTATGATCTCTTTCGATTCATTGCGAAAAAATCCAAAAACACTGACACCAGAGTTCATCTGGTGTATGGAAGGCTCAGTGTCCCATACGAAGAAAGATTACGAAAAAAGTTACACAAACGTTTCAGAGGCCACTTAGCACTGTAATGCCTGATGATAACATAGCTCATTGGGCCGTCTGTTAACTCATTGTCCCACACTACAGAGCTGGTGGCAGACCATGTTACCTTTTTTTGCTATCGAGTCATTTTCTTACCTTATATCGTTGTCTTCCACATTAAGTACTCCAGATCCTCAATATTTTAGTACCAACCAAAGCGGCCGATCTTACTGAACAACTTTTGCTATGGAACCACTTCTGTATCTCCTATAGTTTAGCCAGGCTCTTAGTGTTCCACTTCAGGTACCCTGGGAAGGAGTCAGTCGCCTTTTTTCTTCTAGGACTCTGCAGATCCTTATTGCTAGTGCCAAGATAAAGTTACAAAACATAGTTTCAACCGGGTACAAATTTTGCCGCCAAAATAGGGCACTTTACCAGTACTAACTACACTTGGTGTTTTAATCAAACACTAGATATTGATATTAACTTTTTGGTTACAAAGTTAATACAAACGAAACAAGTGAAAAAAAAACCGCCACTGATGGGATTTCTTTTATATTAGGCTTTCTTTTATATTTGCATCAATATTCTTTTACCAAAGAATTTATAGAGTTAGGTGTTTCATGTACTGACACCTGTAAACTAGGCGATGTATTGATGCAGTTGGTCTAGGCTACAATACCATGTAATAGGTAGGCCTACTAATAGTAGTAGGCAATGAAATAAACTATACAACCAGCCAGGGATCATCAGGTCATTTCTCAACTCTGGTGTCCTACATGAAAGAAGAAGAACTCTGATACATAAAATCATCTTCCCTGTAGGAGGTGGCAGTCAAGGTGGAGTCGATCAAGGCGCGGCACCCGCAGCTGCTGTACGAGTCCCGCGTCTACAAGATGCTGCAAGGCGGCATCGGCATACCACACATCAGGTCAGCATCTCTCCTCATTAAATTACTATCAATAGTTTTATTTTAAGCATAAGCAGTTGCTATTAAACTAAAGGGGTATTCATTGGACACAAAATCCCCGTGACATTGCATCTGATACAGTGATTGGGAACTTTGTCCTGCAACATTATTTGGAATATTTGTAGGGGAACTTTATTTATGCGATCTTGTGGGACTTTATTTCCCGAAATGTTCCCAATGAATATGACTACCTGCCTTAAGATACCTATCTCAATTTCTGCAAGTTAGATTTTTCCACCATCATACCAAAATACTATTGCCCAGTAGTTTTACCTGCTACTACCTATTTTCCTGCAATAAATAGGAGTATGTTGCTCTAGGAATACATGTGATTTCTTTCTGTTAAAACATGTTTGGGAGTTTCTGATTTTGGTGTCCAAATGAAATGAGTTTATTCCTAGAAAATATACTGTATGATGTATACTAATAAGTTTGTTGTTTCCATAGATGGTACGGTTACGAGAAGGACCACAACATCCTGGTGATGGACTTGCTGGGCCCCTCGCTCGAGGACCTGTTCAACTTCTGCAGCCGACAGTTCACCATCAAGACCGTGCTCATGCTCGCTGGTAACTCTAACATTTCATGACAAATACAATTGTTGTAATCGTAAAGCGGGATGTAACTAAGTGTGGAGACACACTACGACCGAAATTACGCGACCTAAGTTGGCGGCTGAATTTCGTTCTGTCAGTTTTCGGCGTTTTCGCGTGGTTGGGAGGACACACTATAAACTGTGCCTAAATTACGTACAATACACGCCGAATTACTTCGAACTGAGATTCGGCGACGGAATTTGGGCTGAAGTGTGTCATTTTTAATGCTAAATAACATTGCTGGCGTAATTTCGGTCGTAGTGTGTCGAGACACTAACAGCGTGATATGACAGTCCACTGCTGGACAAAGGTCTCCCCTATTGTAGCTATTGCTGTACTCACCAGACCAGAAAAGGAATTTGCATTTACAGCAAATGCAGCTGCCCATTTCCTGGACGAATTTATCTCTTACGTCGCTTTTCACTAATAGAATTGGAGGAAGCTATTCTAAGTAAATTCGATGTTTGTTTGCATCTGTCAAACCATTTCACAACAGCTTTCGATATTATTACCAGAAAAACTACGTCACTACGGCTACATTAAAATCTTAGCTAGCAACCTTTTGAAGTTGGAAGAACTTTTGGAGTAAACAATAGAATCGGAACACAAGATTTGTTAAGGTCTCTCTTAGGAAAGTTTTGTGAAATTCCAGTTACAGTTATGTTTTACCTGGTATTTAAATAAATAGATTTTTTCTTAGCATTCAATTCCAAACTTTTTGTGAGTTTGTTTAACTTCTGCTGCTAGATTTTTCTTCTTATTTCAACATATTTTTTGGAGGGAAATTTTTTGTACGTGAGCTATTGCCATGTGAAATATCGGTTGGTACCAAGTGACCTACTTTTGCGAAAACGCACAGGTCATCAATTTTAATAATGCATGTAGTTCCAATTAATTTTTTAAACACATAGGAATAAACACTTGTAACATTCACTCTGGGGTAATTGCTGAAAATCAGTGCTGCCCTCTCTTGGGTATTTTATGCATTGAGCCTTGGCCCTTTGCATTGATGCAGCACACAATATGTGCCTTTAACTATGTATGAGTATTTATTATTGTAATCAAAATGTATTATTTTATTGTTAAATGTATGTGTGTGTTGTATTAATATGCAATAAACGTTTTATCTATCCTACGAGTATATATATATCTAGGAATCATTTAGCTGATTTTTGATATGCGAGTTCCAATTGTTTGTAATGATATGACCGTTTGTCCTTAGGAAAAGTTGTTCACTTTAAATCACTGAGGTCCTAGCATTTTAGAGAAAGTCAGTCGCTTCTGTAGTTAGTAAACTGCTTAGCTATGGCAGGTAATTTTTTATCATATTTCCATAAACTATGTAGTATTCAATAAAAGATGCTGCATCTAGGAAAGTAGCAACTATTGCTGTAAAATATTACAGTCTGTAAAAAATCGAAACCTTAAATTGTGGATTGTTATTTAGTTCCACAGGCTCGTTCACCACTTAAAATATTTCGTGTAGTTTTTCTGACACTATGTTTGTGGTGTGTGTTGCAGACCAGATGCTGGGTCGCGTGGAGTTCATCCACTGCAAGTGCTTCATCCACCGCGACATAAAGCCGGACAACTTCCTGATGGGCATCGGCCGTCACTGCAACAAGCTCTACATGATCGACTTCGGCCTCGCCAAGAAGTTCCGCGACCTGCGCACGCGCGCGCACATCTCCTACCGCGAGGACAAGAATCTCACTGGTATGCCATTCATTTTATTCATTTTCCTGCACGAATTACCAATGAAAAGGATCATGCCCACTCTTGTATGGATGTTCGTCCATTGCTTGCCTCACTACTTGCAGGCCTCGCATCAAAGCCAAAGTTAAATGATTAAAAGTCTAATAATTTAATTATGACAGAAGTTCTGAAGTTATTGGATGTTAAAGTTGAGTATATCTAGTGTTTCGTTCGAAATTAGTTATCGTATTTTGATGCGAGACAATTTCTTAGACCAGAAATGATGATCTCTTTTACGGAAGCTAATTGAAAATAAATTTTGTCTTACAGTGCTGTGTTTACACAGGATGTAATGAACAGTTTAATTTTTCAGGCATGATCAGACCATGAATCTTTTAGACTTTTATTTTAGAGTCTATTTTAAGAACAGAAAATATTTTTTGGAGAAATATTTACAATGTACCATAGAAAGTTAGTCAGCTGGTGGACATTTGGGATGGGAACTTGATTTTTCTCTCGTTTACTGACATAGCCTCTATAGAAAAAGTGGTTCAGTTTCATGGTCTGATCACACTTGCATAGTTTTTATTACACCCTGTGTATATGATCGCACTGGTAAAAGTATTTACAAGATAGTTTATCTTCCTCCCAGGTACCGCGCGCTACGCGTCGATCAACGCGCACCTGGGCATCGAGCAGTCGCGCCGCGACGACATGGAGTCGCTCGGATACGTGCTCATGTACTTCAACAGGTCGGTACAGTACAGCGTCTAGTATACAGGGTTGTGTATGTAGGTAGCAGGTACTCCATCAACGCGCACCTGGGCATCGAGCAGTCGCGCCGCGACGACATGGAGTCGCTCGGATACGTGCTCATGTACTTCAACAGGTCGGTACAGTACAGCGTCTAGTATACAGGGTTGTGTATGTAGGTAGCAGGTACTCCATCAACGCGCACCTGGGCATCGAGCAGTCGCGCCGCGACGACATGGAGTCGCTCGGATACGTGCTCATGTACTTCAACAGGTCGGTACAGTACAGCGTCTAGTATACAGGGTTGTGTATGTAGGTAGCAGGTACTCCATCAACGCGCACCTGGGCATCGAGCAGTCGCGCCGCGACGACATGGAGTCGCTCGGATACGTGCTCATGTACTTCAACAGGTCGGTACAGTACAGCGTCTAGTATACAGGGTTGTGTATGTAGGTAGCAGGTACTCCATCAACGCGCACCTGGGCATCGAGCAGTCGCGCCGCGACGACATGGAGTCGCTCGGATACGTGCTCATGTACTTCAACAGGTCGGTACAGTACAGCGTCTAGTATACAGGGTTGTGTATGTAGGTAGCAGGTACTCCATCAACGCGCACCTGGGCATCGAGCAGTCGCGCCGCGACGACATGGAGTCGCTCGGATACGTGCTCATGTACTTCAACAGGTCGGTACAAACATCTATGCTTCTCAATAAAACAAAAATATGAAAACTATGAAATGTTAAGTTGAATTTAGTACACTGACATTAAGATTTTCAAACCTCACAATACTCGCTATTGAAAAACATAAAACATTTATTCCCAAATAATCATATTTCTTAAATAATGTGAGCAGTGCAAAACGTTAACTTGCTAAGTGTCTCGTTTTTTCTGATTGGAAGTGTATTTTATTATAGCTTATAAATTGCATGTTTTTCAAGCCGTTTCTCTTCATCGTAAAAATCCGTCCATAGTTGCCGAGTTCAATTACTACCCATATCTAACTTCGCGTTGGTTGAGGTACAGTAAAAAATAGCAATACCGTAACCTTTATTTAACCGGTATAATTTCGATATTGAAAAATTACCCTCTGCAGTAACGCGATAGATGTACTTGTAAAACCCATATGATAGCGGTTAAGATACCGTAAAAATAACGGTACCGTTATAGGTGTGCTAGTGAATTGTTTCGGTACCGGAACCTTTTAAAATCGTTACATTACGGTATGACGTGATACCCTTAGGTATTCATTGGGGACAAAATCCCAGGTAATTCGTATATTATACAATGTTCCCAATGTGGATGCTTTTTTTGGGAACTTTGTTCGGGAACATTGTATACGTTCACATCGGAAACATTTTGTCCCCAATTAATTTCCGCCTTGACCTGTTTGAATCGTAATGATTTCGGTAATACAATTCCTGCTTGTCGTATGTTGTAGGGGCTCGCTGCCGTGGCAGGGGCTGAAGGCGATCACCAAGAAGCAGAAGTACGAGCGCATCAGCGAGAAGAAGATGTCCACGCCCGTTGAGGTGCTTTGCAAGGTCAGTTCAAGTATTCTTTTTTTACTTTTGCTGTAAATATTTCTTAGATTTACTATTTTTAGTTGGCTGTTTAGTTACCATTTAGGTGGCTCCATTTACTCTGTTTAGTTACCATTTGACCATTATTCTGTTTAGTTGCCAGTTAGGTGGCTGCACAGAAAATGTATAACACCATGAACAAGTCTATTGTTTCACCTACTTTTAAACCGCGACATGAAATTGAGTTCACGAGATCACATGAATGTCGTATCGTTTAACCATCTGGCAGGAGGAATCGTCCATTCTAGTCTTGTCAAATGTAACGAAATAATATGTAGAGAATGTAGTGTAAGGTAATATTATGTTGCATATTGTGTGTTGTTGCAGGGCTTCCCGGCGGAGTTCGCGATGTACCTGAACTACTGCCGCGGGCTCACGTTCGACGAGGCGCCCGACTACATGTACCTCAGACAGGTCAGTATTATTATTATTACACACAAGGCTATCTTTTAGAGTAACTTTAGTTCATGATTTCGAGCAACTTTTACTATAGGATAAACATCGATATTGTTATTCTGCAACCTAATAGTTTTCTTTTTAGTAAAGTCAATTTTCACCTAAGTCTTTGTTCTTATAACGTTGAAAATAGTCGCATGTGTTGCCGCGATTCAGGATTTTCTCTAAATCCTACAAAATTGTAATTCATTCCGGGAAAAACATTTTATAACTACATAATTTAATATCTGTTTGTACAGTTGTTCCGCATCCTGTTCCGCACGATGAACTACCAGTACGACTACACGTTCGACTGGACCATCCTGCGACAACGCAAGCAGCACATGGAGGCCGGCGCGCCGCCCCCGCCCGCGCCCGACCGCGCCGACCGACCTGACAGGTAAACCCCCCCACTGGACCATCCTGCGACAACGCAAGCAGCACATGGAGGCCGGCGCGCCGCCCCCGCCCGCGCCCGACCGCGCCGACCGACCTGACAGGTAAACCCCCCCACTGGACCATCCTGCGACAACGCAAGCAGCACATGGAGGCCGGCGCGCCGCCCCCGCCCGCGCCCGACCGCGCCGACAGACCTGACAGGTATAAACTCATATGAGAAATTCTTTTAGGTTATAGATTCGGCCAATACATTCTTGATCAATTTCTTCTTAATACATTCTTGTTCTAAATATTGTTTGGGTACAAAACAAAATCCTAGTAAAACACTTCTACGTAATACGGGTGTATTACGTAGAAGTGTTTAGGTTTTACTCTAGGGAGAATACAATCGAAGCGAAGAATACAATCTTGGATAGTGTCCTGCGTTACATACAGCGTGTATACTAATACAGTGTTTTCCCTCCGTAGAGCGGAGCGCGGCGCCGAGCGGCGGTCGCCGTCCGTGCAGCGCCGCGCCGCGCCGCCGCCGCAGCCGCCGCCCAACAACGAGGTATGTACCTGTTATCGTACTGTTAGATAAACAATACTACACTTGAGATTATGTAGGTGCGCTAGCCGATGAGGCACCCCGGCTGGAACCTTGACCCCATCCCCTTCCGATCCCAATCCTTTAGATTTACATCACAGCCGCATCTTCCTTAGATCCAGTTACCTCCAGTATTACCCTCCATATCCTTACCCCTCCTCTCTACATTAGGTGAAGTCAGTGCAGGCGGCGGGCGGGGAGGCGGGCGCGGGGGGAGGGGGCAAGCAACCCGCCGTCAAGCCGCACCAGTCCGCCAGCCAGCTCAAGAAGAAACTCACCGCCATGTAGCGAACACTCACGCATAGCTCTAGATCTGGCTATAGTTACCCGCCTAAACGATCTACTAGTGTTGGTTATTCGCAATAAATTAGAAAGAAAACTAATTTAATTCGATATCCATTAAACGGGTAACTCTAGCTACTGAGAATTGTTAAAAAATAGCGTAATACTACAGCGATCGAATACTTGCGACACGTTGCACTCCCATACACGGTTAAATTTTTGAGTATTTGAATCTCATTGATCCCAAATGGATCTTGGCTTCCAGAAGGACGTTTGGCCACAGATCCCTGTCCTGCGCGAACTCCTACCAGTTTTTGACTTGAATATCGCGCTAGTCAGTATCCAGCACATCTCTCCAGCAGTACCTGCGCAAGTTACTTTTACTCCTCGATCCATTCCCATTTTTTCCACGTGGCCAAACCGATTATCGTTAGTTGGGGCAATAGTTATTCGATTTCGGCTATAAATACCTATATTCAGATTTCGCTCAATACCAGTTCTCGTTTTTCCCAATGGATACTTGTTCTCTATTCGCTTAATACCGGTTCTCATTTCGCTCAATACTGGTTTCCATTTGGGTTTGTTACCTCGGTAAATATCTGTTTCCATTTCAGTTTATACCGGTTTCTAGTTCGACAATACCGATATCCTTTTCGCTCAATACCGATATCCTTTTCGCTCAATACCGGTTTCCATTTCGATCAGTTATCGGATCTAATTACACTCCCAACCGGTTTCAATTTAATTAAATTTCTGATACCGACTCTCTCTCTCTCTTCTCTCTCTCTGAGAAGAGAAGAGAATTTGTGCATGCGGTAGAAGGAATGATGAAAATGCCAAAAGAACTAGAAATATGTAACGTGTCGAAGTATTCGCTCGCTACTTAGGAGCCGTAGGTAGGTAACGCCGGGAAATGCACTAGTGCATCTATGTGTTTGGCTTTTATAGATAATAATATTAAATTACTTATATTTTTTCTTTTGTAGTAAACATGCAAGTTAATAGTGCATTTCTATTCCGGTTACAATAGATTAGAGAAAATAAAATATTGGTTGTGTACAGATTCAATAAAAAAATAATAGAATTTAACAGAAAAAACTTTTATTAAAATAAAATTTGTAATGTTGTCGCCATGACTATTTTATAATGTGTTGTGTTGTTGTGGTTGTGTGTGTGCGTGACTTTGTAAATTATACCAAATAAGGCTTAAAGACGATTAATTATAATATAAAGTACATTTTTTGTTAGTCAGAGTATTTTTTATGGGAGGGAGGGCTAACTTCAGTCATTCGGTGTTCCTGTTTTCTATTTATAAAAAGAAAATATATTTTTCGATCATATGACATGTATAATTTGATTAAAATTATACATAAAATGTAATATTTAAAAATGGTATAAATTATAAAATGAGGGCTGTATATTACTCTTAAAAATATAGTTGTTTAAAATAAGCTGCAATTATAATGAAGGTTCATGTGGCATTGTGAATTTTGTATAAATTGAATTAAATACCTTCAAGTTGAACTAATCACGTGTTTTTAGTTAATAGGTTCAATCATGATGAGAATGGTAATTTTTTAATTCTCTGCTATAAATCGATTCATAAAAATACCTACAGTAGATAACTACACGAAGTTTCATATTTGGCGTTACAAACGTAATCAATCATTATTGTAGTGTAAATTACATTTGATATTAGTCGGTATCTCAGACAATATTAGTGCGTCATTTCATCGTTATTTGAATCCGATATATTAGAAGTATTTGTAGGATACTAGGTCAAGTATTAAGTTTCTTTCAAATGGTATTGTCGTGGGAAGATTTACTATTTGAAAAGCGCAGTTATTTTCCTTGACACTTTGTATAGTTTTTAGTTGCCATATTGTTGTTTTCATTGTAGTAAAACTTTGTTTATTTTTGTTTTTCAGTGAAAGAGAATGCGACGCTCGGGTGGCGCGGGGGCGGGTGCGGGGGGTGCGGTAGCGGGGGGGAGCGGGAAGCGCGCGCGGTAACACACACACGTGTGGACGAGCTGCGCGCGTGTGCGTGAGTGTGTCTGTGTGGAGTAGTGGAGTTCCCGTGCCGAGCGGCGGACTGCTGCTAGTGAGTGTAGTGAGTAGTACGAGCGACGCAAGTGGGCGGGCGCTGGCGGACATTATGTGAGGTGCTGTTGTGATCGACGCGAAACCTCCCGGAGAGAAGAATCTAGCGATCCGAAGTGAAGTTACTTTTTCTCTTGTGCACGGATTCGAGCCTTTCGAGTCGATATTTTAAACGTTGCGAGACAACGCGCTTATTAATTTTTAACAGCGATAACGAATTCGAAATTCTGATAAACTTTTTAATACAATTAAAAAAGGCTTCCTCGGTAAAGTTTCACTTACCGGCCGCAATCACAATCGATGGCCTAAAGAACATGCTTCTACATTAAAATATAAAAATATGTTCGGTGTATAAAAAAAGTGTTGTCGATTGTAATATAGGTATATAATTTTGAATTTTCGGCGGAAATAAGCTTGCTGTATGAAACATTCTTGCGATAACCGACCATTCAAGTCAGACTGTATGTCGGTAATGTAATAAAATACATATTATTGACGTTTTATTGAAAATTATTATTCGATCCCAATTTGATAGAATGTGAAATATTAGACGAAACCTAAAATCTTTTCACATATTTGGTGGATTAGCAAAACACCGCACCCATTGCACAGTAACGTGCATCGGTTTGCTATTTAAATGGTTTTCATTCGCAGGATTATTTTCGTCGAAAAATATTTATGTTCCAAGTTGAGTTGGAAGCATTTGCAGTAAAACAGTTAAGAAATAATACAATATTGAGTTAGATGTCGATGTTTAATTATTAGTTTCGATGTTAGTTCCGGCGGGCGCGCTCGGAGTTCAGTTACTATCCACGTTATTATCACATGTTTGTAGATAGAACATTTTAATAAATGATTACTTTAATTCCTGAACAATGATCTGAGACGTATTGTAGTTAACAAATAAAATTCGACTGATCAATGTGTCTGGAAAAAGAACCTAAATAAAAAGGAAAAAATTCAGTAGTCGTACAATATCAAACTTTATTGTATTGGAACAGTTGACAACACAGTGGTGCGGCTGAATTCCGAGCAAGGCCCGCGTTAGGTAGATTATAAACATTCAATTTAATTGATAAAATATCTCGTCGGTTCAGCAGTTTGTAAATGCGCTCATGTTGCTGAAAAACCGACTCGACTCGCGTCGGCTAAACGTTCATTAAAATTACTGATACACTAAATATAAATAAGTTTATGTATTAAAAAAGTAACGAAAAAGCGAAAAAAAAAGAAATTTACTTTAAGTGAAACTGATTGAAGGTTTTTTGGGTCGCACTTGGCGCTAGAGAAATAATAGTATAATAATTAACGCAACGTTTGGCGATCCTACCGCCCTCGGTCAAGAGCTTTTGCTTTAAATGTGGACTAACAATGTTGAACATTGTGATAAAAGATTACTCGCCATAAAGTGAAACATGGATATCTAACGGTTCCATAGTTTAAACATTGCTCAATATTTTTCTACCGCACAGAACCATAATTTGCTAGAGCGAGATAGAGCGGCGAAACTTTCAGAGTGAATCACGCACTACAACAGTCTTGCTCTTCTTGCTCTAACGAATGATAGTTCTGAGCGATCGAAAAGATACGAGTAACGAAAACAGGCGGAACGGATGCGTATACTAGCTGTGGGTCTTCCCTCACCAGCATAAAAGTATTAAATGAAATGAGATGAGTCCACAAGACGAGGGCTACAAAATTGTAAATATAGAATTAACGTACGGTGCGCCTCAAAAGATATTGGTACATAATGTATCGTATATATAATTTGTACATATAGAGACAGTGTTCATTTTAATAACTGTTATTTTTAAGAACACGAATAAATCGTTTGTCTGTAACTTGACTACTGTTTGAGATACTCCGACTCGTGAGTAAAGAAGATACTCTACTAGGTTAATTCCGAATTAAAATAACAACATAACTAATTTAGCGATGTGAAAAGTAACAAATAACATAACCCTATGTATGTTGCAAGTGGGAGTGTCTCAAACAGCATTAGACAGGCGTAAAAAGAATAGCTGAAAAGTTTTCAAGGGGTGAACCAGTCCGTGAAATTAAATAACTTTCTTCATCTATAAGTCATGAAAGGTTAACTATTCTTTCGTATTCGGGATTATTCAGTTTCATGGACTGATTCGCTCTTAAAAACATTTTCAGCTAATTTATTTACACCTTATATTAATGAATAATGAGAAATGTGTAAATGTGTGCGTGGTCGTCGCCCGGTGACGTGTGTCGACTATCAACTGGGGACAAAATACACTTTGGACAAATTCAATAGCATAACTTACTCTCGTGATATTATGGATCTCACCGTTCTGCAATTTGGATACTTAGCGTAACATTATTTACAACAAAATAATAAACTTGGACGATTATTTTGTCTCCAATTGAACATGTAAACTGTACTGCACTTTTAATTATAAATTAATAAATAATATTAAACGATATGTCATTGTTTCAATAAGTATCCTAAAATTAATTTAATACACGAAACAAAAACTTAAATACAACAATAAATAGGTAGCTCGACGCCGCGACGCACAATGTAATGTAATGTCTGCAAAATGTCACTACAACACTGGAACCGGTTTCGATCTAGCGTTAGTATCGTTCAAAACCAATTTCAGGTTTAATTAACCGGTTAATTTAGCTCACCAAAACCTCAATTTATTCCAAACCTGGTTGACAAATAACCTGGTTAAAATCGGTTACCGAAACCTAGACCATAATAAATTTCGGTTTTAAGGCAATGGCCAAACCGGTTTACAAAACCGGTTTATAAATCTTGCAATCAAAGGCAAAGTAAAAAATATACCACGTTCAGTATTGTTTATTCAAATAACTAACTTACAAACTACAAAGCATTACATCAAATAAGATGCTATTTTATAAACCAAAAATCATCACGATGAATCGATGAGTCATGTCCATAGAAATCGCATATTCCCGAGTCGGCTTCATATGACTGGTCACGTCTGGACGATGACAATGAACCGCCGCCCTGCTGGTTGTTTCCCCCGCTGTCGACGGTGAGGCACCAGACTCGGCCGGTTCGACCACTTCGTCGCGGGGTCCTCACCGCTGGATGAATACATAAAAATATCAAATACCTACCTACATGAAAGTCAGTCATTGCCTTGAATTGATTTTACGGTCGTCAAAGCTGCTACCCCGCAAGGGATACCTAAACGCGTGATTTATGTTTGTATGTATGACGCAAAACGGCTAGTTTTTCGACCGAAGAACCTAGTGGCGAACCTACTTTACTCAGAGAAAATAGAATGCGATTCTGTGAGGACGTGAGTGGACGTAAATTAAAATGGTAGGTCGCCGTGCTACTGATAGTATAAGCTGCAACGAGCTAACGTACATATAAACTGACTTACGTATGATATGGGTTATTTCCTCTTGGTTTGTATTTCAATTTAAATATAGCTGGAAAAGAAAATAGCATATTTAGGCCAAAGAGAAATTTACTATATAACCGTTAGAAATCAGTTTTTTTCGTGTAGCAGCTCCTCTTAATTTTTATTTTATTAAAGTACCTATCTGTTGTTATAGCGTGAACGCCGCGCTTACGTCGCGTTCCACGGGCGTTCGTGATCGTGACTGACTGAGATCCTAGTGGGCGCGGGGGGGAAAGAGTGCGGGCGGCCAACGCCCAATGTGGGGGCAGCCTAATAGAGTCCTGAATGTTTACTATTTTTGTAGAAATTTTCCACAAGATAGTAATTTTGAACACTTGGTGTTTTAATCAAACACTAGATATTGATATTAACTTTTTGGTTACAAAGTTAATACAAACGAAGCAAGCGGAAAAAATTCACGCCGCCGGCGGGATTTGAACCCACGTCTTCTGACAAGCCGGGTCAGACGTGTTGCCGCACGTTGTGTTTAATAGAGTCCTCTTTTAACGATCGAAGAACCCTTTGGGTAAACGGAAATGACTAGGTATAGGTACATATGTTTCTTAAGCCACTTTGATGGAAATAGTGGTATAAGAACAGTAGTGGTTGATTGATGCTCTATGTATACATACGCGAATCATCTGAAAATATTGTAAAACAGATATTAACTTTCATTTTGGAATTAATCTTTTTCGAGTGGGACACAGAGTCGTCCAACGGAATCCAAAGGAATAAAATTACAAAATTAAATTCTGATGTCAATAAAATATAAACTGAAGTTAACTCACATTCCCAATGCGTTATAATAACGTCATATTTTGTTTCATAATCTGAAATGAAATTAATTAAATATTAGACATCGTAGGTAGCAATGTATTTTTTAAATTACCATTTTGTGAAGTGTGCGTAATCCCAGCAAGAAAGTATCTCCTACAGATAATTGAGTATGAGTAGCAATTAGTGCATAGTCTTCTGTAAATGTGCGTGAAATAAAAAATTTGTGCGTGTAGTACTTTTTGAGAAAAACGGAAAAAACTGATCCTGCTGGGGTAACGTTTTTCCAGCAGGAAGATTCTAAACTAAAGCCTGGAGAGAGAAGTTTTGTATATCACCAGATAGCTTATATTTGTGCGCCAATAATTAAATTTGTGCCTCTTACGGTTTTAGAGATATTTGATTTCCTGCTGGGGTAACGTTTTGAAGAAATTCGTATCTCGGAAACCATCAAATGTGCAGCTGTGGGATAAGCATATTTGAATAGCTCTTAATTTGTGCGAATTTGTGAAAAAATAATATTACCAAAAATATGTACCGCTTTGAAGTAATCGTGCATTATTGATATATAAAAGAAATCCTTATAATTAAACTAGAAAGCGTTAATGCTCACTAAAAACGGTGTAAGGCGTTTCTTCTTATTCATATCAAGTATTATAAAAAGTTTCAAGAATGTACATGATGGCGTTTTTGAAAAATCTGACTTAAACCGCCTTAAACTTTAATCTAACAATGTCATAACTTTGAATTCAAATTACAAGAAACCAAGTCAAGCTAGAATTTGTGGGAATAAATTAATAATTAGTGCCTGCTCAGACAAATATGTCCTGAAAATTTCAGCTCCAAATGCCTCGTATTGTAAAAGTTACAAATAAAAAACTAAACCTAGGGCTAAATAACCGGTTACCCGACCAAATTAGAATGGTCACAAAAAAGCGATGGTTTCATACAAAGGTATGACCTTCTTAAATACACAGTATTAACGCCCGTACAATCGCGTTCATTACGTTTATCGGCAAGCCTAGTTTTAGTGCATTATCAGTAGGTATTTTAATTACCTACTCTTTATAAGTTACGATGTGCTAATACGTAAACTAACATTTCTATCAAAATATACCCACATTGACATGATGGGTATTAATTATACTTTATACCATTATACCTACTTACCTATTGAGTTTTAGGCAAGAAACACACGTAACATCCTTTGCTTTGCATTTTTGACATCCGTTCAAAGGACGCTAAATTATCGCACGCTTGACACATGATTCTATGTTGGGAAACCTCTATCTGCGATGCGGTGCAATGCAACCGAGACAGGTGTAGGCAGCTACCACAATGAATCCGAGAAACCCGTGAAATATGTCTGTCTCCGCCAACCGATATCAGATGGACAGAGCCGGACATATTTCACGGGTTCGGGTCGGACGTAGTGCGAAACCGCTCTAAGTGTAACAGAGATAAAAAAAGGGCAAATTCATAGATTAACGCTTGTTGATGCGACATATCATCTTGTTTGCATCTTGTGCGTAGATGTAGGTTGGATTTTTCAAACTAAAAAAAAAGTTGTTTGTGTTGTGAAGTATGCGTAAAAAAACTAAAATGTTTCGTGGGATTGTTTGTTTATTCTAGAATGTGCTTTGTCATTCATCATCTTCCTGCCCTTATCCTAATTACTTGGGGTCGGCGCAACACGTTTCGTTGAACACGAAATCGAGTTGCAAAAGGATTTTGCTGAAATTTACGACCGGCCGCCTACCAGACGTCAACCCTCCTTGGGAATGCTTTTGTGGTGGATTAACCGCCACCATACGGTTGGCCCTGGTTGTTTGGGTCGGGTTTATCCTCGGTCGCCTCTTACGACCCCCACGGGAAGGAGGGGTGGTGCTATTCTACTCTGCCGGCACCACACGGCATACTCTGCCGGTACCACACGGCATACTCTGCTGGCACCACACGGCATACTCTGCCGGCACCACACGGCATTCTCTGCCGGCACCACACGGCATACTCTGCCGGCACCACACGACATACTCTGCCGGCACTACACGGCATGTCATTATGGAGTGTAAATTTAAACAAACAAAACAACTTAGTTTATTTTACATGTATTATAATTCCAATCAGACAAGCCAACCAAAAACAGAACCGGCAATCTTCCACCCATCTGGCCAAATAGACCGCAGTAATCATCAGCCACTACTAGGCCAGACAAATCAAAGAAGCGACAACCGTGACTCCCGCCACTTGTAAGGTCCCGATCACACATCATGTGACTTTTTATGTCGCGCGCTATCTGGCCGGGCGATAATCGGACATCTCTCTCTATCCGAAGAGAGTGAAAGGGATTCCCGACTGTCGCGCGGCAAAAAAGTGAACTGGAACTAATGCAACTGTTTTATTTTCATAGCGGTAACGGCGATAACCGAACTAAACATACCCTCGTCTCTATTCCTGTCACACTACTGCCGTGCGAACACTATCTGTCTCACTCTCTGTGCGCGAGACAAAGCTATGCGAGAAAACAGGCAGAGACAAGAGAAACCTTGCTAAATTTACTTATTTAAATTACATTTACTTCTTTAAATCAATCTTTTTAATTAAAATACATTAATTTATTTGAAAATAATATTTTACTCAACAATTCTACTAACCACTTTTGTACTTCAGTGTACTTAGACGCAATAAACCTATACTTGTTTATAAGTCAAGTTAAGAAGGTCATGCCTTTGTATGAAACCGTCGCTTTTTTGTGACCATTCTAATTTGGTCGGGTAACCGGTTATGTAGCCCTAGGTTTAGTGTTTTATTTGTATCTTTTACAATACAAGGCATTTGGAGCTGAAATTTTCAGGACATATATGTCTGAACAGGCACTAATTATTAATTTATTCCCACAAATCCTAGCTTGACTTGGTTTCTTGTAATTTGAATTCAAAGTTATGACATTGTTAGATTAAAGTTTAAGGTGGTTTAAGTCAGATTTTTCAAAAACGTGTGCATGTACATTCTTGAAACTTTTTATAATACTTGATATGAATAAGAAGAAACGCCTTACACCGTTTTTAGTGAGCATTAACGCTTTCTAGTTTAATTATAAGGATTTCTTTTATATATCAATAATGCACGATTACTTCAAAGCGGTACATATTTTTGGTAATATTATTTTTTCACAAATTCGCACAAATTAAGAGCTATTCAAATATGTTTATCCCACAGCTGCACATTTGATGGTTTCCGAGATACGAGTTTCTTCAAAACGTTACCCCAGCAGGAAATCAAATATCTCTAAAACCGTAAGAGGCACAAATTTGATTATTGGCGCACAAATATGCACAAATATAAGCTATCTGGTGACATACAAAACTTCTCTCTCCAGGCTTTAGTTTAGAATCTTCCTGCTGGAAAAACGTAAACCCCAGCAGGATCAGTTTTTTCCGTTTTTCTCAAAAAGTACAACACGCACAAATTTTTTATTTCACGCACATTTACAGAAGACTATGCGCTAATTGCTACTCATACTCAATTATCTGTAGGAGATACTTTCTTGCTGGGATTACGCACACTTTTGTGAAATACAGCTTTACAGTAAATGAATAAAATGAAACGGGTTGGTTGGGATGTGTATGTGTGTGTGTGTGGTCACGGATTTTCCAAATTCCGGTAAATTCCAATTTCTGATTCTTGCTTAGTATAATACAACCTTTCTGACCTACTACGTCCCGTCTTAATGTGATGTGATGTAAGTAACTACCTACATGCGCTCATGGACAAAAATAATTAATTAATCCTTGTACCCACCGTGTAGAGAGCTCGCCTCGGAGGCCAAGATCCTCTTTGGGTCGCTAAGTCAGCGGAGTTAGTTGGTGTACCTAATACCTATACACCGCTGGCTGGTTCTGTTCTTGGAACAGTGCGACCGACGGGCTGTTTTTTGGAGTACCCGCGGTTCAGTACGTACTTCACGCCTTATCTGTACCTATCAGTGGTACCTACCAGGGTACACAGGTACACATGTAGGTACTTACCGTCTACGACAAGCTGGAAGTGCTCTTCAAACACTGTGACAGGCTGCTTGTCGGAGTACCCGCGGTTCAGTACGTACTTCACTCCTTACCTACCCATCAGTGGTACCTACCATTGATACCCACACATGTACCCACCGTCTATGACAAGCTGGAAGTGCTCTTCAAACACTGTGACAGGCTGCTTGTCGGAGTACCCGCGGTTCAGTACGTACTTCACTCCTTACCTACCCATCAGTGGTACCAGGGGAACACACACACACACACACACACACACACATCACACATGTACCCACCGTCTATGACAGGCTGGAAGTGCTCCTCAAACACTGTGACAGGCTGCTTGTCGGAGTACCCGCGGTTCAGTACGTACTTCACGCCTTGTCATGTACCCATCAGTGGTAAGTACCAGGGGAACACACACTCACACACACACACACACACACACACACACACACACATGTACCCACCGTCTATGACAGGCTGGAAGTGCTCCTCAAACACTGTGACAGGCGGCTTGTCGGAGTACCCGCGGTTCAGTACGTACTTCACTCCTTACCTACCCATCAGTGGTACCAGGGGAACACACACACACACACACATGTACCCACCGTCTATGACAGGCTGGAAGTGCCACTCAAACACTGTGACAGGCGGCTTGTCGGAGTACCCGCGGTTCAGTACGTACTTCACGCCTTATCATGTACCCATCAGTGGTACCTACACATGTACCCACCGTCTATGACAGGCTGGAAGTGCTCTTCAAACACTGTGACAGGCGGCTTGTCGGAGTACCCGCGGTTCAGTACGTACTTCACGCCTTATCATGTACCCATCAGTGGTACCCACACATGTACCCACCGTCTATGACAGGTTGAAAGTGCTCTTCAAACACTGTGACAGGCGGCTTGTCGGAGTACCCGCGGTTCAGTACGTACTTCACGCCTTATCATGTACCCATCAGTGGTACCCACCATCTATGACAGGTTGGAAGTGCTCTTCAAACACTGTGACAGGCGGCTTGTCGGAGTGCCCGCGGTTCAGTACGTACTTCACGCCTTATCATGTACCCATCAGTGGTACCCACCATCTATGACAGGTTGGAAGTGCTCTTCAAACACTGTGACAGGCGGCTTGTCGGAGTACCCGCGGTTCAGTACGTACTTCACGCCTTATCATGTACCCATCAGTGGTACCCACCATCTATGACAGGTTGGAAGTGCTCTTCAAACACTGTGACAGGCTGCTTGTCGGAGTACCCGCGGTTCAGTACGTACTTCTCCCACAGGTACTTGCCGTACACCTCTACCTCGTGCACCCACGCAGGACGATTCTCTGTAATAATAAAATAGCAAGGACCATCGGTTAAACTGAACAATAAGAATTGGCCTTCCTACAAAGCTTCCTACCTGTTGTAGTTTTTTGTGTGTCTAACTACACATAAAGTCTGGATTGTGTAATAATTTATAAATATATATTATAATACCATTTTTTCAAGAAGTAACAAAATGAGTGCAGAAATTGAAGTAACGTCACAACGACATAATTGATATAGAAAAAAACCAGCCAGGTCAGCTGTCAGTCCAAAGAGTTCTTGTGCTCGAACATGCTCCCCGGCCTTGGAAGCAGCAGGTTCCAAAGACTGCAGCAGGATGAGCAAGAACCACAGCTAGCAGCTATTCGTCCAGTGGCAGTGGGCAGATCTTCGAAAATGCTCGCCGTACGATACCAGAAGCAGTCCGGATATCAGCCACTCGAGCCACTCCATCCTTGCCTGGATAGACTTCAACAATGCGGCCTAAACTCCATTTTAAGGGAGGTTGGTTGTCGTCTTTCATAAGAACTAGCGAGTCCTTTCGTAAACCATCTTGATTCTCTCGCCATTTGGTTCTGGTCTGCAGCTCCGAGACATATTCTTTCGACCAGCGGTTCCAAAAATGCTGCCGGATTTGTTCGACCCTTTGGAAGCGTGTCAGGCGGTTGGCAGGGACGGTGCTGATGTCTTCGCCACAAACAGGCGCTGTCAGAGGACGGCCAACCAGAAAATGACCAGGGGTAAGAGGGAGGTAATCATGAGGATCTGTTGACATTGGAGTCAAAGGACGGGAGTTCAGTATGGCTTCAATTTGCGCCAATACAGTGCTGAGCTCCTCAAACGTTAAACGTGCGTTACCTACCACACGTCGCAAGTGATACTTACAACTCTTAACCGCGGCCTCCCACAGCCCTCCGAAATGACTGGCATAAGGAGGAATCATTTTAAATTGAATATTCTGTGATGCAGCGTATTGTTTGATATCACCAGAACAAGTGGAAAGAAATTTGCCGAAGTCATTCATCAAACCAACAAAGTTCTTCCCATTGTCTGAAAATATTTCAGCCGGTTTGCCACGGCGTGAAATAAATCGCTTCAAAGCTAATAAATACGCTTCAGAAGTGAGATCGCTAACTAACTCTAAATGAACTGCGCGCGTAGTAAAACATATAAATAAACAAATGTATGCTTTAACAGTTTGAGCACCTCTGCCTCGCCGGTTTAACATAATCAGAGGTCCCGCATTATCTACACCACAATACATGAAAGGATACCGGGTTCTAATCTCTCTTTCATTAAGTTACCCATTTTGGTGCAATAATCTTACCTCGCATACGTACACACTTTACGCATGCATGACAGGTCTGGCGTGCAAGATTCCTACCACCAAGTGGCCACCATGACTCCCTGATAGTACACAACAGTAACTGCGGCGATGCGTGCATTAACCGTTTATGCTCAAATCGAAAAAGCAAAATTGAAAAGTGATGTTTACTTGAAATAAGTATGGGATGTTTCTTGTCAAAATCGAAGTTAGGGCTATCTTGAATTCGACCACCGACGCGCACTAACTGATCTTTATCAATAAACAAATCCAACTTTGATAAGTGAGTTTGTTTCTTACTTACTTGACCCGTTAAAACGAGTGAATCGCGCACATCGGAAAATGATTCACGTTGCGAAAGTCTAGCGAGCGTTATCGTAGCTTGGTTTAGTTCAGTCACAGTTAACACACCCTTCCACTTATCATCTTTATAACGTGCGTTATGTATAAAGCGAAGCACATAAGCGGCTGCACGTTGCATGCGGTTATACTGAGAAAACCTCGAAAACGGAAATAAATTTTCTTCATTTTGCGTGTTAATGACCAATGTGTGTGTCTCATGAGTTTTAGCTCAGGCAAGTTCTCCGGTAAAACCTCAATCTGGTCGTCTTCCGAACTATCAAATGTAGGGTCATGTAAGAAATATGGCCCAGTGAACCACAAATTATTTTCATTTAATGCATCTACACTTTGTCCCCTCGATACTAAGTCGGCTGGATTATCTACGCCACTAACATGACGCCATGAATGGCCTTTAGTCAATTCATGTATCTCCCGGCCCTATTCTGGACGTAAGTTTTAACATGTTAGACGGAGTACGTAACCAACCTAGCACGATAGTCGAATCTGACCAGAATACAACTCTATCAAAAGTAGATCTCAGTGAGCGTGAAATTTTGTCATATAATCGCGCTCCCACTAACGCCCCGCACAGTTCGAGCCTAGGTATAGTCAAAACGGGCTTTATAGATGCTACCCTACCCTTTGAACAAAGTAGCCGCACGGTAACATTTCCTACGTTGTCAATTGTACGCACATAGGCGCAGGCACCATAAGCCGCCAGGGACGCGTCTACGAACATGTGTAATTCAGTAACTACAGGGTGTTCACACATCACAAATCGAGGCACTCGAATCTTACTGAGCAACGACAAATTGTTTACAAAACGCTTCCAAATTTGCAAGATTTCATCGGGTACTGGTTGATCCCAGCCGAGATCTAAAAGCCAACATTTTTGAAACAACATCTTCGCTTGTGTTATGAATGGACTCAATAACCGAGTGGATCGTAAATTTGTGATGCACCCGATAGTATTGTACGTTTCGTAACGGGTTGTGTTTCAGGGTCAAATTGAGTATGAAAATACAATTCGTCAGGATGTGGGTACCACCTAAACCTAAGGTTTTGCTGTGAACATGCTCACCTAACGAAAAATCTTTTGCGTCAGTAGGCATGTCTACGTCTGTGTCTACGTCGAAATTATAAATCCATTTACGTAGAGGAAAACACCCAGACTGCAAAACTTTTGCAGTGTCATTGCAGATCTGAATTAGCTTATTTTTATCATTATTGCCACAAATCAGATCGTCAACGTAAAAATCTTCGTGAATCGTGCGTGCTACTTCAGGGTCCTCACATTCTTGTGCTAATTGTTTCAGACACCTGCAACTGAGAAACGGCGCAGACGCGGTACCATAAGTCACTGTGTTTAACTGGTAGATACCCAAGGGATCGGATTTATCATTGCGCCATAAAATCAATTGCAAGTCGCGCTGATCTTTATCTATCAAAACCTGTCTATACATTTTTTCTATGTCTGCGCAAGCTACATACTTGTTTTTTCGAAAACGCAACAGAATCGAAATTAAATCACCCTGTATAGCCGGTCCAACGTACTGTAAGTCATTTAATGACTTTCCCGTACTAGAGGCTGCGCTTCCATTGTACACGACACGTAGTTTTGTAGTCGTAGCAAGTGGCCGAAATACACCGTGATGTGGGAAAAAATAATTTGGGGACCCGTATGATGTGACACGACTCATGTGACCTAAGGTTTCATACTCATTTAAGAATTCCGAATACAACTTCTTATACTCTGGATATCGGTCTAGCCGTTTCTCCAAAGCATAAAAACGTCGTTCAGCTTGTGCAAATGAATCACCCAACAAATCAGGTTCATATTTGAACGGTATGCGTACACAAAACCTGCCCTCAGATGCGCGTTTCATAGTATGAAGGAAATATTCTTCGCATGCACGCTCATCGTCACTGCGTGAATCAACTGGTTTGGCGCAAATAGGTAGCTCTTCGAGCTCCCAAAAGCTGCGCACTTGTTTGTCTAAAGACGGCATATCTATAGATTCTTGTATGTCTAATGTTTGCGTGAAATTACAATTGACATATTTTGAACTTTGTTTAGTATATCCTGATACTGAGCCTCCAATAATCCACCCTAACTTTGTGTTGATTAGATAGGGTCCATTAAGTAAGCGTATTTTTCCCGCAACTACCAAGTCCCAAAATCTATCAACGCCGATAAGAATATCGACTTTTCGGCTTTCATAGAATGTGGGATCGGCCAACGTAATGTTGTCAGGTATGTACTTAAAGAAATCTTTACGCAACAATGTATGGCCTGGTAAATTGTAAGTAAGCTCAGGCAGTACTAGACATTGAATGGGTGTGGTGAAGGTTTTATCCAATGAACGCAGTTCCATATCACAACGGTATTTGCTCTGCGCCACGGAATTACCTACCCCTCGAATTTGTATAGTGGACTGTACTAATTGTAAACCTAACTTGTCACACAGCGATTGAGTAACCAAGCACTTCTCACTGCAATTGTCAAGCACTGCGCGCACTTGATGAAAGTTGCCATTTTTGTCGGATACTTCCACCAATGCAGTAGACAACAGACTCGGTTCCATAAAAGTCGACCGTGTGTTCGTATTCATGTGCGTCTCATTCCCTACTTGGACTGAATAGCTCTGCGATTGAGCCGATCCACGCGAATGAGAAGAGTTGGAACTGTTGTCAGAGGGAACCGTCGCCTCCCGCGCCTCAGCTGCCAACTGCAAACTAACCGTAGCTTTATTTACTTGGCTCGCGTTTGCATGATCACAAATCAATGTATTATGTTTTTTAGTCTCGCACTTCCTGCACGGACCGTACTTACAGTCGTTAGCTGTGTGTGTTGGGCTGTTCATACAGTTCTCACATAGGCGGTGTTTGCGCACAATCTGAATCCGGTCCTGGATACTAAGATCAAGGAATTTTTGGCACGAATACAGAGGATGCGGCGCACTACACAGAACACACAATCGTTTGCGTGTTTGATTGTTTTTTGTGTTAGTATTAGTGCCCGCCTTTTCTGTAGCTATGTGACAATGAACCTTCTGCGTGACAGAATTGGAAGGTTTGTTCTGTGTGTTTTGCGTGTTATTCGTCTTGTGTGAAACCGAGTGTGAAAGAGTATCTAACATATCTGCCTTTTGCCTGAGAAATTTCACTAAATCATCTAATTTTATGATTTTAGAATCATCAGTCACTGATAAGGAACACTTATGTTGTTCCCACTCGCGTTCTGTGCTTTGATCGAGCTTGGAAACTATCATATAGATTATTAATGTGTCCCAATGTTCGGTACTTTCACCGAGCAATTTTAAAGCGCGTATATTTTTTAAGGTCACATCAATAAGTTTCCTTATCTGCGGCGATGATTCTTTTGTAATCGACGGCATGGTAAACAATGACTTGACGTGCTTCTGAACTAAAAGTTTCGAATTATCGTAGCGATTAAGCAGAAGCTCCCATGCAGTGTCGTAGTTGTCTTCGCAAAACTGAATCGAATCAACAACTAACTGAGCTGAACCTTTTAAAGTCGACTTAAGGTAGTGAAATTTCTGTATTTTTGAAATTGATGGGCATTTATGGACGAGAGACTGAAATGTATCACGATACTCAAGCCAATGATCAAATGAACCGTCGAATTCGGGCAAAGATATGATAGGCAACTTAACAGACGGAGTTTGACCTGCACCAGACGAACCAGATGAACCGCTAGCTTTCTTATCTTCCTCATGGATAAGGCATTGCGCTTTGGCCAATACGGAATAATAATTGGACTCAAAGGTGTCGCGATACGCTTGTTCCTTCTCAGTATCGGCTTCCGATTCGCTCGCTAGAGTTTCAATTTTCTGTTGAATATCTTGAAAAGAGTCATACAAACTCTTAACGTTTGTAATACGCAGATTTAACTCTATACGCTGCTTTAGTGATAAAAGGTTGCCTAACTCTACATGACCTTCTAAACCCTCTACATGTTTCGTAAAATTGGTGAGACCCTTTTATAATACCCTCTGGGCACTCAACTCTGTTTTGTCAGTCATTTTGGAGGAGTGTAGAAGTACTCACATTCAACGGTCGCAGATCACGATGGCTATTGCGGTTATACCTTTGATTCCAACACAATATCTCAAATTGAACGTGCAGCAGGACAACGCAATTTTACGCCGAGATAACACAACACTGAAAATAAACGCAAACTAAAACACACGGAATAAAGGGAAATATGAATAAGAATGTATGAAAAATGGTTGGCACGTCAGTCATATGAGCGCTGCGTGATGCGTCTCTTGCCGACGACGTGGATCCTGCGTAGATCTATCCTCAACCAGTTCCTAGATCACGCTGTGGTCTGGTTTTTCATCCATTCGTTTATTCCATCTGCGACATATCCATAGGTCGCTGGTTCATATCCGGCTCGAAGGACCAAACAACTTATGTTGTAGTTTTTTGTGTGTCTAACTACACATAAAGTCTGGATTGTGTAATAATTTATAAATATATATTATAATACCATTTTTTCAAGAAGTAACAAAATGAGTGCAGAAATTGAAGTAACGTCACAACGACATAATTGATATAGAAAAAAACCAGCCAGGTCAGCTGTCAGTCCAAAGAGTTCTTGTGCTCGAACACTACCTATTAAAGCTGACCGCTTGCTCTTTGTCTTAGTACAATATGACCAGTGTTTTCTGGACTGGACTTTCGCTCAGCGCCTCCCTGTATAAAATCTGTCTCGTTAAAAATGAATTGATCTCACTTTCATCTTGAGAGTCCTCGTCTCGTCTCGTGCGCAGATCTACCTCCTCACTACTCGTCGTGTAGCTTCTGAGTGGTGCCTGTAGATGTCGCTCGGTCCGAGCTGCGCCGCACAGCGCGGCGAGCGGCCCCGCGCGTATCGACCACGGGCATTTGAATTCGTCGTCGTCGTCGACGTCGTGATCTGGCAACATTGAAAACTTAAGAAAAGGAATAAAAAATCACCTATTTTGAAAGTAAGTTATGACCCAGCAACCTTTTCAGGGGTTTCTTCCGCGCCTTCTGATGTTGTTTGAGTTGTTTAGTTGAAGGAGCTTTCCAAAGAGCTTAAAGTAAGTTTTTACCAAACCTAGAACTTAGATCCTATTCTATTCAATCATATTTTTTTCTTACTCAGGGCGCTACTTGTGAAGAGTTGCGCCCCGTATGTAATTTAGGGAAATAAATATGAAACTTACGTTTGTGTTTTCTTTTTCTCCGTTGTTTAGCTCTTTCTCTATCGTAATCCGTTTCGCCTTTTATTGAATCGATGACGAGCAAAACCTCCCCTATAAATAAAACAAGCTGGAAACAGAATTTTCACACAAGATTGCAAATTCGCACCGCATTTCGATTATGGGTAGTAAGTACCTATAATTGTAATAAATTTTAAAGTTGCTAGTATTTTTCTCTATTTTTCATATTTTGACTTTCTTCCTTGGGGAAAGTTGTTCAGTTTCATGGGCTGATTCGCCCCTTGATATATTTGCAGTTGATTTTTTTCACCTGTACCTACCTATAGCCCAGACTACACTGGCGCGGGATGGCACGACTGGTGAGGCAATAGGTAGTAATTTAACACACCATAAATGAGTTAATAAATATCAAAACTCTTACGTGTGCTGTCGTTTGTTAAACTCCTTGGTGTTTTGAAAGACCGTCGAGTTTTGTCGGGATCTTCTAATTCTTGAATACAGTCAACAAGATATTAATTTAGGGAATAAAAGCGATGATAAAAGCTTATACAATTTGTTACATAACTAACCAAATAAGAATATTTTTCATTATCATGAAACACAGTCGATGAAATAATAACATCACTAGTCTAGGTCAATGCTACATACATAGCGAAGTGAAAATTTTAAACTACCTAGAAGATGCGCCTGTATGCCAAGTGGTGCCCTCATCTCTTAAACATTCATAACTACATTAACTACGAGACGAGGGCACCAAATGGCATAAGAGCATGTCTCAATATGTGACTAAGTAGTGATTAAACTACAATACTTACCACTTAGTCTTCTCACTGAAATTGTACCACCA
This sequence comes from Phthorimaea operculella, assembly GCA_024500475.1. Classification (NCBI taxonomy): domain Eukaryota; kingdom Metazoa; phylum Arthropoda; class Insecta; order Lepidoptera; family Gelechiidae; genus Phthorimaea; species Phthorimaea operculella. Next base: position 126,894 of record JANFCV010000361.1, on the reverse strand, counting down.
CCTGCCACATTCAAAGTTTTAGTTAGGTATCTATATATTAATCGAAAATCGGTGAGTGGCATCTGAATACCACGTCAAATGTTACGTAACGCCGTAGGTACCCTACCTTCGATTTTTATCTTGACTTTATGAGCATTTTCAGCATCTGTAAAATTAAATACGATATTCATAATGGTGACTAGATACATAGACTATGAATATGGATTGGGGAATTCACAGGCTCGAAATAATGACTAAAAACTAAGTAGTAGTAGGCACTGTAGTAGGGATAATCTAGATCTAGACAGTGAGCGAGTACTTATACATATGTCCAACCAATTTTACTAAAAGAATTAATTAAGTATGTCAGATAGACTGTGCAAATAAGACAAAGTGTGAAAAAATTTAGTAAAGAATAATATAAAATAATAATGTTACCTTTGATTAACTTAGCGATGTAAGGTTGTGCATCTTCATATCCTTTCACGTGGTACCAGTCTTGGATCGCGGACTCCAGATCCGACACCCACGAGTTAGGGTCTGTAATAGAATAAACAAAAAAAATGGCCACAGACAACCATACCAAAATAGCCACAAGAAAAGTCAGTATTGCCATACTCACCAAGCTTGGCAGTGGCACTTTTAACACAAATCCGACACAGTAGGTTAGGTTAGGTTAGAACAGTGACCCCCTGGAGCGAACGAAGTGAGCGACCAAGCTTACTAAAGAATATATTATTTAATATAAAAACAATATAGATTAAGTTAGAAATGCATATAATATTATCGATCTAGTCACATCACTATTCTACCACAACACGTGATGTCTCACACTTTCGGTACGGGGTGATGGATGGCGACATTGTTTTGATTCCATCCACCATGTCGTGCTCCATCACGTTGTACATTACTCTGACGGCCAGTATTATGCTGTACAGCATAATACTATGTTGTACATTGTAGGGACTCGGCGAGCGCAGTATGTTGCGTTTACAGGGAACGCTCCTGCCAATTCTTAGTCGCTTTATACGACTCCCACTGGTAGATTACGGGTGATTCTATTGTAGATCATTTTAGGAAATAAAACTTAGCTGGAACATAATAATAATATAAAAGATAAGCTGACTGAAAGATTTGTATAGTAAATCTTTTGTTTAAAAAAATGTGGAATTTTTAAGACAAAAAATAAAATAAATAGGTAATATTGTAAATCGATGTAGGTAGGTACTTATTTATCGCAGGTACTTACAATCATGATCACCCCACTGACTACGCAATATGGGTTTTCCATTCTCCACGAAACCTAAAAAAAGAAAATATAAATTTAAAATGATATTATTGTTGGTGATGATGCATTATTTGAATAAAACTACAAAACTAGAGAGAGAAAAAGTATGTATGTAGGTACCTATGGGAAGATATTTGCCCAACAGTAGGACCTTCTTATCTTACCTTATATAGTCCACGTCATCCCACTGCTTTGCAAAGGCCTCCCCCTCTCTTTTCATCTAGGTTAATTTAGGCTTATAATAATTTAAACAAGCTTAGATAAAGTGACTCACTGGAACTATGGCTGAATCCATTTACTTTACAAAGAAGCTGAAAAACAAAATATAACTAGGTAATTTACCTGTACTTCATCCATGCCTCTAGCCAAAAATTTAACTTCAATATTTCTACAAGATACATTTCATCTCTGAGCATTTGCATATTAACTAATATGTAAAACAGTCTAATTTTAGGAACCATAAATCTATTTATTAAATAACTATTTATTTATTGTATTATTTAGCTGCGTAGGTCCTTAAAAATGTACTTACCGCCAGAAAAACATACGCATAGAAAATCATTTTGTTCAACTCAAGTCATTTTGATCTATTTGCGTCATACGCAGCACAAATGAACTCAAAATAAAAACAATAGTATTAGAAATGACTCAAGTGCATTATAGGGTGTTTTACTAGTGACCGATAGCGAAAATGCAGTACCGGCTATTCAAAACAAAGTTCCCAAATAAAATGCATACCTACACATTGGGAACATTGTATAATATACCTATACAAAGTATCTGGGACTTTGTCCCCAATGATCACCTTGCTTTGTTTTCAGTATCGGTCACTAGTAAAATTTCACGCTATAGTATAAAAAATATTCACTAAATATAAAGCCAGCACATGTGGTATTTAATTCCATACTTTTTATGTTTTGGTCTTACAATATTTTATGTTCTGAGGTTAGTGACTTTGCTAACAAACCGTTCAATTTAATTATGTACTAGAAAATGAAAATATTTACTTTGAGCACTTTTTTGAAGGAACTAAAGAGCAAGTTCTGCATTTCTTAAGTTTTGAAACTTACAAAAGAGATAGGACTCATAAAATACTTAAAAACAAGCATTGTTTATATAATTGACTATTTATTTCAATAGTGTATAAACATTTGAACGTATGTACAAATTATTTCAAAATAAACTACTTACAACAACATTACACAATATAAAACAACATCAGACTCGATTCCATGTTACCGTCTAAAACTACTAACTAAATGCAAAAGGTCTGTCGTGTCAATTTTAGTTAAAAAGGACTATTTAACTAAATAGGGTTCAAAATTATAAGATCGAGATTTCATCCAAGTGTTTGTCATTCATTGCGTTTGCTTACGCAAATAAATGCTCATTGAATGCACGATTGTAAAATTGAGTTTGAATACACCAGTAATGCCTTTTTACGAGTTTTATAATTATTTTGATGATTATCACTTTAAACCCTCAAATAGAATAGGCAGTAAATGCCAGATTTAAAAAAAAATATACCAAACACGGAATACGTTTTCAAAGGTATCCAAATAAGTGTTTAGAAACGAAATATTTAGAAGGCTATTTAAAGTAAAGTAAAAGACGAAATTAAATAATTAGTTAGTGATTTTAGACAATGACTTCGAACCAGGTTTAATATTTACTTACAAAAAGTTAAAACTTGCAAAAGCTTATACACAATTTTGCATTAAAAAAACGTCCGCTTTTAATACGTAAATCTGTAACGCGCACTGCGAATAACTCTACACATGACGACATTACTCCAACAAGATGTATGCCTCTGACCGCCTCGTTCACTGGGTCGTTGGACGACTTGGTGTCCCACTCGAAAGATGACCGCCTGAATACTGCCTACCCCTCAGTGGGCGTGACCGTGAGCGTGATCTTGGCTTTACCTCTCACGCACTCTATTTTCAAAGGGCCCTTCGTGTTTTCCAGTAGCGTGTAGATGTCAGTGGCTGTGTGAACTGGTGTCCCGTTGATGGAGATGACTATGTCGCCCGGCTGTAGCCCGCCGCTGGAATAAGATTAGACAGTGCTTTTATATTTACGACGACCACAAGTAATTGGAATAAGGGCAGGAAGATTCATTCGGAAACAAATGTAGATTGATACCCAAATTCCTTGATGCAAAATTTTGCAAGTTTTATCATCTCTCTGTTTTATCTCAAATTAGTTAGGGTCGGCGCAACATGTTTCGATAGAACAGAAAATCATGTAGTAGAATGATTTGGCTATGTTTTGTGACCGGCCGGGCCGCCTGCCTGACGTCAACCCTTTGGGAATGCTATTGTAGGTGGTATCACCGCCGCCATGCGCTTGACCAGGCTTGACCATAATCGACAGATATTCAGCCGAGGTCAAAAACTTTACTTCGCTTTTGACGAAACACTCTGAGTGGACTAGGGGTGGCAGTATTCTTAGCCGCTACCACACGGGAAATTAAGCATGTTTTTTAATAATAACTTGTTGAAGATGATAAACATGAGAGCTGACTTACTTGTAGGCAGGTGACCCTATGATGACTTTCCACACTAGGATTCCATGCTCAATATCTGTCGGCATCTGAAATTGACGAAAAATTCATAATGCTATAGTTGCAAACATAGGTTTGTTATTTTATTAAAAGGTAGGTTACATGGTAGAAAGTTACGTTAGCATTTAACTTTTAAAAACCTATATTGATATAAGAAAATACTTTGACTTGCATTGTCATGTTGTGCAATGTAGTGTCGAACAATATCAATCATTATCATGTTGCGCATTGTAAGCATATCACCCTAGCTACGTTTTATTTACCTCGGGGTAGTTAGCTGCAATAGAATAGATCTTCAAAGGTCGCGGCGGCTGTTGGTCTCTTGAGGACCAACTCCTATTCACGAAATCAGGGATTGTATTACCGACATATTTCCGGTTAAAACGGTTAAAGGTATGACGTCGTACCGAAATATGATGATATCGCAACGTTTCGGTACCGATTTTTTTCTCTACCGCATTTATAACGGTACCGTAATTTTTTACGGTACCTAAACCGCTATCATAAAGGTTTTGCAAGTACAACGAAACGGTAGCCCGCGCTGCGTTGCCATTTCGTGCATGCGGCCTCATAGGTATGATATTGCGTCGGCTGCGTCAATTCTCAGTTTCGACACTTTTCTCGCTTAGCTGAAGCTACGTGACGCAAATAATAAGTAAATAATACCTCTGGGTTTCGCATCCTGAGTTCCATGAGGATGGTCGGGGTGAGAGACAGCATAGTGATGCCTAGGTAGCGACGCGATACTTGCGGGGACTTGGTCTTTCCTGCAACAGATAGATACAAGGTGTTCCAATTTAAATACATTAAATTGGAGACATTGTGTAGGCCATCGAACCGAACAATTTTCATTATGGGGCCAAGTTATAAAAACTCCTCGTTTAGAAGTAATCAGCAACTCAAATTTGTTAAATTTAATTGAGTGTCACATTATGAAAGGAGCTTTATTTTTTATGATATTTATTTATGTCATGTTGCCGTCTTGGAAAAACTTTTGAAATTACCGCCACAATCGTTGCCAAGGCAATGGTTTTGGCGGTAACTTAGTTGCCAAGGCAACAGTTGTGGCGTAGATCAAGGTCAAATGTCATGTTCGTCAAATACTGACACAACTGACACTACAGACTCTACTGGGTTCTCTGATTGGCCCTTTGTGTTTGCGTCTCTATGGGTGCTCTAAGTCAAAAGAAGTTTTTAGTTTGAGGCGGCAATGAAATAAAATTGACACCAAGAAAGAGATCTTTTATCTTAAGTTTTCGTTTAAATTTAAGACATAGACAACTATGTTCCAAACTTTTTCGAAGATTCAAATCCAACAAGTTAAAATTGCGAGGTTGCAATCTTGGATAAGGGGTAATGCATAATGGTTGTAGTAAATGTAGGTATTTACTTTGTATGAAAATTTTAACTTCTTAATTGTTAAGAATTCAAACTTGGTGCTATAATGGAAATTGTTCAGTACAATGGTCTACACAACGTCTCCAATTTAATGTATTTCCTTTGGAACACCTTGTATATGTAAGATAAATCATTTATTCACTGAAAGAAACAAACAGTATGTACATGGCGCTTACTTGGCGCTTACAATACTTTATATGATTATGTGATTGTGACTTAGTGTGTGATTAGACTTAATGGGAATTACTTTGTCGTGCCAAGTACTGCAAGTATCAGACCATCATCATCATCCTGCCCTTATCCCAATTACTTGGGGTCGGCGCAACACGCTTCGTTGAACACAAAATCGTGTTGCAAAAGGATTTGGCTGAATTTTACGACCGGTCGCCTACCAGACTCTTTGGGAATGCTTTTATGGTGGATTAACCGCCACCATACGGTTGGCCCTGGCTGTTTGGGTCGGGTTTATCCCTCGGTCGCCTCTTACGAACCCCACGGGAAGAGAGGGGGTGGTGCTATTCTACTCTGCCGGCATACACGGCAAGTATCAGACCAAAGGTCCTAATTCAGCTTGTTATCTATTACAGTATTATTTATTCTTATGATTACAGCATGATGGCGGCGCTGACTAGATTACACCTTAGGGTTACATACCTATTGACGTAAAATCAACACATAATTTTTATTAACATCCAAACTTGGCGCTATAGTACGGGTCCTTAGCTGGAAGTATGGTACCATCTGGCAGAAAGCATGAAACTTGGCATGCGTGTAGCTTATATCTGTGCCTCTTGTGAAAAAGGGTCCAACTGAAAAACATGTACTTTACAGGAGAGCCAAAATAATGAAATTAGATCAATTGAGATCTACAATTTATATTAGGTTATATTTCTTTGTATGAAGTAAAAACTATTCCTACTAATTTTTTTGCGAGCTTTTCAATGGAATTGTCGGTTTTTGGTAATCTTTATGAATAAGATGCAAAAATCACTTAGACCGTTGTAAATTTATTAAAATGTTTCGGTGAAAAAAGATCTAATTTAAATTGAACCCTTGTATCGTATTATAAATATCGTGATTAAAGATCCAAATGCTGTTGGATAAACAGATCGCTTTAATAATAACGGTGAATACAAATATAACTATATTTAAATCAATTCTAATTTGTATGTGTGGCCAGTCCTAAGGGCTTTGTTACAGTTATACCCCTAAAAATTGTATTTTATAAAGGTATAATTACATTTTCTGTTTAATAACTGCCTACTTCCGCCAGTCCCGCCCGCGTAATGGGAAATTGGGAACCCGGTCTCTGTATGTCCCCTCTATAGAGACGTATTCGGGACGCTTTCCCGTGACCGAAAATAACCAAGGAAGCCATTTTCTTCAAAATCTGAGCAAAAAGACGAACAATGACATGGTTGCTTAAGCCTCTGATATGGTTGAGAAGGACTCTCACATAGTGGAGAAGGCATCTCTGGATGATAAGGCTTCTCACATGATAGGTTAGGGCTATGTTACATGTTTCTGTATAACTCATCATTGGTTGTTACATGGGTAACCTCTCTCATGGTTGACAAGCCTCTGCCTGACACTATGGCTGACAGTCCTTTAATACTCTGCAAGCCTCTGACATGGTTAATAAAGTGTCTGAACTGGTTATGTGAGGTCTCTGCCATGGTTGATAAGGCCTCCGACCTGGTTGTTAGGCTTCTGCCATGGTTGATTAGACCTCTGACCAACTAGGTCGTGGTTGATCAGACCTCTTATATAGTAAAGTTTATCTGAGACAGAGCATCAAACTTATCTAGCATTCTAGGCATCCTTCGGTAAATTAGCAGACGTTTTCCGTTCCAAACTGCCATAAACACTATAAACCCAAGTTTCCAACTAGTGTGTACTTCCGGTAACGACTTATGCTTGCGAAACATGAACGCTTACTGCCGGTATGTTTCCACGCCTCAAAGTAAGTATGCTTATTGTCGCTCCATTCTGTTTGACAGACTACGGAACAAAGGTTTTCGCTTACGGACTAAACTGATCGATGTCGGAAAAAGAGATGCAAAAATAAAATGGAATTGGCGTGACACGTGACACGTATGTCGTTAATATGACGACAGGTGAAGCCACAGAGTGCTGCATTTAAGACCCTGCGGGAAGTCAAAGTGTTGGCTTACCACCAGCAAGATGATCGGAAAAGATGGCAGGGCCAACCTGGACCAGTATCACCGCAATAGAACAGAGTGGAGAAAACACATCAAGATGCATTCGTCCAACAGTGGATATTATTATACAGCGAAGTAGAAGGAAGAAAGTGGTAACTTAAGCCTCTGACAAGGTTAATTGTCAGTAAAACTTTAATATATGCATTGTTATCTTAGTTGTCTTATGGGCCATACCAACCATGTCAGAGGCTAACTTAACCATTTAAGAAACCTATTAACCGTATCAAAAGTCTATTAACCGTATCAAAAGTTATAAACCCGGTCAGTGACCTTATGAACCATGCCAACTAGACCATATAAGAGGCCTTCTCAACCATGTCAGAGGCCTTCGCAACCATGTCAAAGGCCTTCGCAACCATGTCATTGTTCGTTACTTCGAGGAGGCATCATACAATTAAAGAAGAGACATACAGAAGATCGGTTCCCATATACGCATCCTGGGTCCTCCTAACTAGTTATTTGTTGAAGAAGAGTCCTAAGAAGATGCATCAGCAACCTCTTTATAGCCCCAGCAGTGACATAAACAAGCAGATTTATAAAAAAACAAAAACCCGACTACGGTAATTACCGAGTTGTTTTTTGTGATACAAATTGGCCATCTTGAAACTATAAATTTTTAATATTACCAGTGTCAATCACGATGCTGTGACGAATCTAACAACACCTCTAGTGTTAAGATCCGCACAGCGTTTGGGCTGTAGCCCGTGAAAACGAATTTCTGGATACATACATACATAGATGCACACATACAAATATAGTGAGGCAGTCGAGTAAAAAACAGGATTGCCGTTATTGGAGCATCACTGAAGTTAAGAAGATGCATCAGCACCCTCTTCATAGCTCAAACAGTCGTAGGGGTTGAATTGGGGGTGTTTCCGGAAAAAATGTTATTCAACTATAATTAGATCGTTTATCAAAAACTATTTCATATGGTTCAATTGTGATTATATCCAGAATACGATAATACCACGGCAATACAATTACAGTTGGATCCGTTTTCACGAAACAAAATTAATAGTTAGTTTTGTTAGAAATGATCTAATTGCATTTAAATCTTTGGAAGGGAACAATTAGTGGTTTAGTTAGAGATGTATCGTTTTTCACAGAACGTATAAATTTATGTTTTCCATACTACTTTTAATGGACCCATATGCACATATTTTATCATTAGTTAAATCGTTTTACACAAATTGTAATTCCGGCATTTTTCAACTTACAGAAGCGTGAGTTAGACCATTTGAAAGGATTTTAAACGTAGATTCTGTTTTTGAAGAAAAACGCAAAAGGGTCTAAGTGAGTTGGACCCTTTTTCACTGGAGGCACAGATATATGTAAGCTTCAGAAAAAAAAGGGAAGCAAGTTGGACCCCCCTGCTTTCCCCCTTTACCCCCCTTTTATGTCCCAAATTTCAGTTATCTTTATTTTTCTCGGAAACTATTAGAGATATGAGAAATCTGTCAAGGTAAGAAATATTCCTAATAAAATTGTCTACAAAATTGTTCTTGGGTCGACGTTGATAGGACTTATACTTTTCGAGTTATGCTTCTGGGAAACCCATCATTTTTTGAAGGTGACTTCCAGTTCGGAATTAGCCATAACGGCCATGTGATAGAATATTCTTTCAAACTTGCTATTGGCGTTTGTTAGTTAGGTAGTCTTCAAAGGAAATCCGCAGAGACAACACTTCAATCACGCCTGTGGGGGTGGGAGAAGGGGGGCAAAGTTTATTTTTTCCGAGCTGAACTTGAGGACTTCTGACTTCTTAAGTAAATGTGACAGGAGAAATTGAATATCATTTTCAAATAAACCAAGGACGTATTCATTTCTAGGACACATTTTTGGTACATTTCATACAAAAATATAAATATATTAAGTGAAATAGGAAAAAAATATGTTTCGTTCTCATTCAAACGCTGATTTCTTCATGACCTTGACACATATTTACTAGATAATAACACATGCTCGAAGACGTACTCACCCGGATTATAAAACCATATTTTATTTTCGAAAACATTAGAAAATACCTAGCCTACACAAGCCTAAATATTTTTACAAAGTTATGTTTGTAGCTGGAAAAATTTTAAGTTCATAGATTTTGTATATTTCCTCTATTGTTTATTATCCTGCTTGATGATATTATGAGGGAAGTAGTACGAACACCTAGAGGACTACAATGGGGAAGAGGCATGTTAGAAGATCTAGATTATGCAGACGACATAGCGTTAATATCGCATACTGCAGCGGAAATGCAAGAAAAGCTAGAAGCTCTACAACTCGCGGCACTAAAAATGGGATTGCGTATTAATGCGGGGAAAACTGTCGACCTCCGCGTATGCTGTGACGATCAGGACCCTCTACTCCTTGACAACAAACCCCTCTTGTCCGTCTGTAATTTTACATACCTGGGCAGCACAATTACCAACCGTGGTGGCTCAGACGAAGACGTGGATGGCAGGATAAAGAAAGCCAAAGGTGTGTTTGCCCAGTTAAAACCTGTTTGGAAATCCAACATTCTCACCCGGCGAATCAAAATCTCACTCTTCGACTCCCTCGTAAAGTCAGTGTTGTTGTACGGATGTGAGTCGTGGAAGGTAACGAAAAACTTGTCGAACAAAGTCCAAGTTTTCGTAAATAAATCGTTGCGTTCCATACTCGGCATCTACTGGCCGAACACCATTCGAAACGAGGAACTGTGGTCCATATGTAAGCAGTCACCAGTCGCGGAGAAATCGCTCACCGTAAATGGAGTTGGATTGGGCACCCCTACGACGAAGCGACGACAACCTGGCCAAGATTGCCTTCGAGTGGCTGCCAAGCGGGAAGCGTCGACGTGGCAGACCTGTCGAAACCTGGAGGCGTACCACACGAAGCGAGCTGAACGCAGTTGGAGCCTCCTGGGACCAAGCGAAAACCACGGCGCAGAACAGGGAGGAATGGAAGAAGCTCTCCAGGGCCCTTTGTACCAGCGGGGTACCATAGGACTTCAACAACATAGATTTTGTATGCAAAAATAAGATTCCCAACCGCAAACTTATATTTCTCAATTGTCGGTAAACCATTCCAGATAGGGAAATGTCCTCATAGGAAATGTTGTTGGTTCAAAAGAGGATTTACTCACGTTTAGCCAGGAACTCTTTGCTGTTGATGTCGATGGCTTCCCCGTCCAGGTTCAGAAGAGGATCTACTCACGTTTAGCCATGAACTCCTTGACGTAGTCGATGGGTATGGCGAAGGAGATGCCCGAGGTAACCTTCATGCTGTTGATGCCGATGGCTTCCCCGTCCAGGTCCAGTAGAGGACCTACTCACGTTTAGCCAGGAACTCCTTGACGTAGTCGATGGGTATGGCGAAGGAGATGCCCGAGGTGACCTTCATGCTGTTAATGCCAATGGCTTCCCCGTCGAGGTTTACTAGTGGACCTCCACTGTTGCCGAACGTGATAGGAGCGTCCGTCTGGATGTACACCATGTCTTTGCCTGAATTTAAACAACGACAATTCAAGAAAGAAAGAATACATTTAAGTTACAACTTGCCAACTTATTGACTGACGTCGAGTTGCGGAAAACGGCCTGTATAACCATTTCCAACAACAACAACAAGTGGTAACTTTACTGGGTCTTATCGCAATAGTATTTTTAGTAAATAAACAATTTACCTGGAAACCCAACATTTAGACTAAGTTGCATGGTATGGTAAATCGCTTATTTACTTTTATGTGAGAAAGTAATCGCGAGTGCTTAAAGAAATATATATAACAAGTGGTTATTCATAAAAATAAATAAATTCTACAATGGTGAAACACTAACTGGTTTGTGTCTTTCAAATTGATTTTGATAAACTTTGTTGAATAAGTATTCTAAGTTAGACAGGTTTTTATTTTTACTAAACCAACAAAAGATTCAAATATTGCAAATAGCTTAAAAGTTACCAGTGAATGATACAGTATAAACAACATTATTTGTGACATTTTAAGATACAATATGGAAAAGCAATGTACCTCTCAACCCAAGTTCTTCACTATTCCTCTGTGTGGAGCTGACCACTCCGGCGGTCACTGTATTACTCAACGCCAGAGGACTGCCCATTGCTACCACCTGAAATATATTTAGCAATCATTTAAATTTGAACAATCAACACATAGTTTAAAATGAAGTCCCTTTTTGCTTCTCCATCTGTCTCTCGTGGAATGTGCTAACTTCTCTTAAAGTAAGTGATCACTTTCACATTTTCTCTTTAAGATAAAAGAAATCACCTTAAAATTGGTACATCAGCTTTAGAGCAACTATATACACCACAAAGAGACACAATTAAATTTTATTTCAAGAGCCTGCTTATTAAAAGCGCCTGTACTAGTAACTGAGTGGACTACCCTTCTGCTGTGCTCTTGCATACATACATACACCACACCTTGTGGGGTAGGCAGATCATATATGGCTGTACTCTTACCCATACAACATTCAAAGATAATAGAGCAGGTAAATGAGATTAATAGCTAGGTATATCTTTACATTTTTTTTTTAACATATAAATACAAACCCATTCTCCAGGCCTCAAGTCCTGTGAAGAGCCAAGTTTCATGGTTGGCAAGCCCTTCACAGGGATCCTTAATGTTGCCAAGTCTGATTTCAAGTCCACATCTTCGACAAATCCTGTGTGCTGGGATCCATCCTACAAGTGCATAGAAATAAAATTAGGATACACTAATAAGAAATCAACAAAAAAATAAAAAAAAAAGATAATACTGTATTGGAAAACTTGCAAAATTTTCTACTACATCAGGCAGGATTTGAACCAAAATTATGCAAGTTTTCCAAAAAGTTTATATCTAACACAGGAAGGGGTTTTGGAAGACCTAACAATTCATTCAAGAGTATTTTTAAATACATGAAAGAACAGTGCTTTACAAGTAAAGACGGTAACAAAATAAGCCTTACCATCAACCGCACAGTGACCATAGCGTTAGGCTTATTAACTACAACGTGTGCATTCGTCAATATCAACCCATCCTCCTTCACGATGAACCCCGAGCCGTTGGAGAGCGTGATCGGCTGCCCCGTGAAGATGTCCAGCCTTCTGCCATCTTTTATCTCGATATACACCACCGACGGCGCCGAAACGTTCACCACATCCGCTATGAAGTTGAACTTATCCCTTCTGCCTCTCAGATTATCCACATTCACCACTTGTGCAGCAAAAATCTTCTCTCTAAAACTAACATAACCTACAACTCCGGTTGCCACTAAAACACTGCTCAAATAAAAGTTCCTGAGACTGTTTTCGTGCCGGTTTCTATTATTACTGAATACAGGGATACTGCTTAAACATCTATGACTAGTATTTAATGCCGGTTTTATATTAAAAATACGAGAAACAGTACGCGAAACGAACATTGTTGTTGAAATTCTTGCGACAACAGCTGAAATGTCATACTTGGCATTAGAAACGTCAGTTTCGATAAGTGCTGCCAGATATCGTTTACGTAAGGAGCGTTTTATTATTTTATATCAGCACAAATTCCGGTTAAAACTTGTAATCATTCGTTCCTGTAGTAAATAAAAGATGCTGTGATGTTAAGAATTTAACTGTCGTTTTAATTCAGGGAAGCAAATGAAAGTTGCAAACTTTCGGTATCTTCCTTTAATAATTTATGTAATGTTATAGATATGTAGGGTCAGGTAGGCTACAGTGACTCGGATTTCTTCAATCAATAAAATTTTATAGATAACTTTAAAGTATCAAACTGAAATTCATATCTAGGATGTATTGATTAATACTCTTTCGTTTCGCATTTATTTATCAATTTTTGCAATAACACAACACGTAAGTCACCAGACGACTTTTTCTAGAAAAAAAAATGTGAGTCACTGTGTACCTGTACCTGTCTACAATTACTCAACCCCTGTGGTACACAGTGACTCTAACAGTTTATATGGACTTGGCACCCTGACGTGCATGTATAATATTTATTGAAACTATGCATTTTAATCAATTATATTTGTTAAAGTATTCTTATCATATCATTACTATTGCCATAAGAAATAGTTTACAATTGTCTTTTAATGTTTCTAAAAATAGATAGATGAGCCAGTACTGAATGTTAGAGTCACTGTGTACCACTTAAATTTGAGCCAGTGTAGACGCCGACGCTATTTTGAAATAATTAACCTAAAAAATATTACCAGACTACTCTAAGAGCTAGCAAATCTAGCTTATTACTTAGTATTTGATCACCCCTTTCGATCATAATAATTACACTTTCATAAATCTTTCAGTCTTAACCGATAAAGCTACATGTTGGGTACCTTGAAAAGCATTTTTAGAGGTGCAAAACCAATCGCACATTTTTTTCACAATCAAACCATACTGGAGTGGACGGATGATTGGTTTGTATGTATTTGGTTGTCAAGAGCTACCATTATGTTAAGAATACAGATAGATATAGCTGTCCTATTCCGAAATATAAGCGTGAGTCAATGTACCCGCCTGAGTCACCGATCCCTACCTGACCCTATGTAGGTATTGGCCGTGTGGTGCCGGCAGAGTAGAATAGCACCACCCTCTCTCTTCCCGTGGGGGTCGTAAGAGGCGACCGAGGGATAAACCTGACCCAAACAGCCAGGGCCAACCGTATGGTGGCGGTAAATCCACCACAAAATCATTCCCAAGGAGGATTGACGTCTGGTAGGCGGCCGGTCGTAAAATTAAGTCAAATCCTTTGCAACACGATTTCGTGTTCAACAAAACGTGTTGCGCTGACCCCAAGTAATTGGGATAAGGGCAGGAAGATGATGATGTAATGTTATAGGTAAATACAACAGGTAACAATAATTTTTGCCTCTTAGGAAAATGATGGTCAGAATCAAGACACAGAACAGAAGCTGATGTCAGTGTCACGGATAATGTTTCAGTAACGTTGACATTTTACAGCTCCCATTTAAAAAAAATCCTGAAGCGCATAATATTTATTAGATGGCAACACGTGTATTTTGTTTTTTTAACACGACGGAAAAAGCATAGAAAATGAAACAGATACAGCGTAGTCTACTTAAATCTCCTTGCCTCTTCTTTCTTCTTATAACGGCCCGGTTTGACTGGCAGCCACTCACAGTCACTGGCTGAACTGGCTCCATGCTCCATGGACCCGGAGGATCCTGAATCTCAGATGGACGAGGACATCGTCAATAATCACAGAGTAACTTATGTCAATAATTATATCAACTATAGCCAGGCCTGGCGCACTCCGCGGCGTAGGTATAGAGTTGTAAGTAGGGTCAGGTAGGGATCGGTGACTCGGGCGGGTACGTTGACTCACGCTTATATTTCGTAATAGGACAGCTATATCTATCTGTATTCTTAACCTAATGGTAGCTCTTGACAACCAAACACATACAAACCAATCATCCGTGCTCTCCAGTGGGGATTGATTGTGAAAAAAATGTGCGATTGGTTTTGCACCTCTAAAAATGCTTTTAAAGGTACCCTACATGCATTTTTATCAGTTAGGATTGAAAGATTTAGGGAAATGTAATTATTATGATCGAAAGTGGTTTTCATATACTAAGTAATAAGCTAGGTTTGCTAGCTCTTAAAGTTGTCTGGTAATATTTGTAGGCAAATTATTTCAAAATAGCGTCGGCGTCTACACTGGCTCAAATTTAAGTGGTACACAGTGACTCTAACATATAGTACTGACTCATCTCTCTATTTTTAGAAACATTGACAGACAATTGTAAAATATTTCTTATGGCAATTGTAATGATATGAAAAGAATACTTTGACAAATATAATCGATTAAAATGCATAGTTTTAATAAATATTATACTTGCACGACAGGGTTGCCAAGTCCATATAAACTGTTAGAGTCACTGTGTACCACAGGGTTTGAGTCAGTGTAGACAGGTAGTAGTACACAGTGATTCACAATTTTTTTTCTAGAAAAAAATGTCTGGTGACCTTTGTGTTGTGTTATTGCAAAAAATGATAATGCGAAACGAAAGAGTAATAAACAATGCATCCTAGATATGAATTTCAGTTTGATACTTCAAATTTTTCTATAAAATTTTATTGTTTGAAGAAATCCGAGTCACTGTAGCCTACCTGACCCTACGTGCGGCGACACCCCCGGGAAGGTTAGTCAGTTGGTTGCCGCGCGCCGCACGTTACGCGCGCGCTCCGATGCCGTTCGCATTTCTTCACGAGATTTATTTTATTTTATCAATTCTGTATTAAGTAACTCAGCTTCCTACCTCATTCGTTAACTTTGTATGATAATGCAATTTTCATATTTTTTCTAATATTTGTGCTTTAATTTTCTTTCATTAACCTACGTTTAACTATAGTTATTTGTTCAACAAGAAAGCAAAGTTGGTTTTTGCTGCGAGTGCTAATTTTGAAACCCGAGGTAGCGAAGGATACTAATATTGAATCACGAGCGTAGCGAGTGATTCAAAAGTAGGTAGTATCCTGAGCTCAATGAGGGATTCAAAAGCACGAGTTGTAAATGTGTTTGCTTTCGTGTGGTACACACAACTTTTCACCTCTACAAGTAAGAAAATTATGTTTTTAAAGTTTTGTTCTTTATGGCTAGGCGAAGGGTGTGACTATACTGCCTAGAATTTAGTCTATAAATAATCCCGCCAAACAAATTTTCAAAGATGCGTTCAGAAATTTTACAAAATGTCAATATTTACAAGTTTTCGTTCTGAAATCGCCGCCTTTATTACGACTAGTTTATGAATTCTTTATGCAAAGTCTTTAAGTGTTAAATTAGATGTTCGAAATTCAAATTACTTTTCTCCACTCCTTTTCTCAACAAGTTGAGAAATGTGATTTGAATTTCGAACGATGGTTAAAGACGACCTTTGCCGACTAAATTTTCGCAGCCAAATAGTTCTTTTCAAGCTGGTGAGGTGAAAAACATTTTACTTATTTTTGTTTTACTTGGGTGTAGAAATGTACTCCAGTACACTTTTCGTGGGTACCTATTTTCATATAAATCTCGAAATTCGCATCCCTACAAAGCGTGCCGGCTGTGACCTTTAGAGGCGGTCTGCGGCAAATGAACTTTCGCGCGCAGCAATTCGGCTCATTTTTGCTTGCGCGCGCGATCAGTAGGCTAATATAAAAGTAGGTATTCAAAGCCGGCGCGAAGGAAATTGTACTTTATTATCATCAATCGCTCGCGCATAAAGATTTATATTTGTTGAATTGCTATGGCGGAGTGCGTCTTCTGTACCTGTACTATTATGTATTCTGTGCTATAGCTAACATAGTTGTTCCCAGTATGGTTACGACATTGCTGGCTGAACCGTGTGTTTGAAACATGGCTCCATGCTTCGGAGGGCACGTTAAGTCGGCAGTCCCGATCACCGTGTACACTAAGACAGCTGTAGAAAGTAAAAGAATTCTAGTTAATAATAAAGAATCAAAAAAATTGATACCCATAAAGTAACCAAGTAGAAAGGTGGTTGAAAAAGGGTTCATCGGGTTTTCCGTCGTGTCCCTCCCGCACAACAGAAGTTCAATTCAGTTACGTGCCGCCGTAAAAGCCTAGCTTGCTATATCGGTAATCTAGTGAATTTTATGGTCCATGATTTTCTACTCACTCAAAATATAGTAGGTACAGATCGAAGATTCGATGGGATGTGACGATGTGTGTGATGTGTGTTTTAACTGACCTGTGGTACCTACACTACAGGGTGAACCATAAAGATGGGTGCCCCTTCGAACGCATAACATTCTTACTCCTATTTGCATTACGCATAACACTTTCAGCATAGTTGTCATTTCGCATAATTGTAAATTGGCATAGTTTAAATGCATAATGGATATATTGGCATAACAATAAATATCCATAATTTTGTTTACCATAATGATTATAACCATAAACTTAAAACCTCATAAGAATCATGGAATGGATAATTAGTAAATACTTATTCAGAAAATACACTTGGGCACGAATGGCACAATGTAGGTAGGTACTTTGCCGTATTCCTCAGTGGAGTATTGACAAAAAATACATTTAGATATAATAATAAACATGCAATAAATATGCAAATAATAACGCTTTTTTTTTAACTTTTGTTTTTTTTATAGCATTTCGTTGCCGTGTCAAGCCATTTTTAAAAAACATCACCCCAGTACTAGCCGTGGGTGTCGCAAAAAGAAAGTTAAAGATTAAACATAAGATGTAAATGCAACATCTTGCACTGCACTCGTCAATCCTCTTGCCAATCGTGGCAAATATACAATTAATTACTTAGCTACCGTACGAAGAATGCTTTTTTTTGTTACAAGTAAGGTGAAACCGCACTGTGACTGCCATTTTTTGCAGATTTTATGAGATAAAAATTGTGTCATATTGCGATTGCACTTTTATTTCTACTGCCATTTATGCGTTTATATCATTATGCGTATCGATCGTATGCCAAAGAAATGTATGGCAAAAAAGTTATGCTTGATTAAGATTATGCGAAAAGATGAGTATGCCAAAAACAGGTATGCAAAAGTACATTAGGACATAAAATTTTATGCATTCGAATATGGACCCACCCACCCACAGATTCACCGTTTGACATATTTTGATCAAGTTTTTTTACCTACGTTGGTTACGTCTGAAGCAAAGGACCTTCTTCTTCTTCTTTTCGAGTCAATGGCTATAAAACCCAGGTTACAGCAAAGGACCTATCTATCTTTATAGAAATGGGCCTCCCCGTATCGGGGGATATTGACTTGACATAGGTACCTACTCACCACGCTTGCACAAATTAGGGAAACGGCATGCGGGGCGCCTACGCTTGCTTGGCTGGCGCATTGGCGAGCGCAGTGATGATTTGTTCCCCTTTTCCCCATTCTCTAAATAATTAGTATATCCTCTAGTCGCCTTTTACGACACTTACGGGTAAAACTGGGGTATTTTTTCAATTTTTCAATTTTTTTTTCAATTTAAACATTTATTTCAGAATCAAGTTCCATAAATTTTGTTAGTTAAAAATATTCTTAAGGTAACTTATGTAATATGTTAGTACTTATCTAAAAACACAGAAAATTATTTAAGTATGCCAATTGAGATGTCCATCCAGTGTTTCTGGAATGGATCATCAAAACGATTTGCAATCATTTTCAGTATGCTGTTATCGCTGTTCCTTAGGCGCTGCATTAACGACGCTGCTTTTTTGCGGATGATGGCATAAAAATCGGCAGTGCGCGCCTCCGCGAACATGCCAGACGCGCTACATCGCCAGGGTAGCGCCAACAGTATCCTGAAAGCGTTGTTGTACTGCACCCGCAGGGCGCTGTAGGCTCGTCGTGTGTAAGTCACCCACAGTCCACTCGAGTAAAAAGACTGGCAAAAGGCTTTAAATAAAGTCACCTTTACTTGATTAGTACATCGAGTGAATCTGCGTGCGAGCATATCACTCCTCACCGCCAGCGCCCTGCGTTCCCTCTCTATATCATCGTCGTCTTTTAGATCACTTGTCACAATGTGACCCAAGTACCTAAAGCGCTCAACTATTTTCAAGGCAACATTGTTGAGGCATACGGGCGGCACATAGTCTGGTTGATGTTTTCCAGCCTTGAATATTAGCAATTCGCTCTTCTTTGCGTTGTATAACAAACCATGCGCCTCCACATATGTCTCACACAAATTAAGCAATTTACGGATGCCGTCGATTGACGGACTCAGCAGCACCATATCATCAGTATAACTGATATTGTTGACACATATATCATCGATGTGGCATCCAACATGAGTACTGCTAAGTCCCTCAATCAACTCATTCATGTAAACGTTGAAAAGCAAAGGTGAGCTTAACCCCCCCTGCCTTACCCCGCACTCAAGTCTAAACTCGTCCGACAAGGCATCAGCCCATCTCACCCGATTTTTCTGATTGGCGTACCAGTATTTGAGCAGTGATGTACTTTCCTCCGGCACACCGCACCTCTCAACGCCCACAGTACATCATACACAACAAGATCGAATGCTTTGGACAAGTCAAGAAAGCACGCGTAAACCGGAGTATTTCTCTTCACGTAATATTTGACAGTATGCTTTAAAGATAAAATAGCACTCTCAGTGGACAGACCAGGTCTAAATCCGAATTGCCTGTCATTCACGGTCACATAATTTTCGAGATGGCTATTAAGCAGGCTGTCAAATATTTTAGCTGTTGTGGTAGCTAGTGAGATAGGCCGATAATTCACCGACGAATCACCCGTCTTATTTTTTATCACCGGCACAACTATTGTCTTCATCAAATCGTCGGGTAAGTAACCATGACTTAGACACAAATTAAGAAGCATCGAGAGAACCCGCGGCAGGTGTGGCCCAGCATACTTAAAGTGCTCAATGCTGAGACCATCGTGACCCGGAGACTTGCCTCTTTTCATTTTCTTTATTACACGTTTTACATCTTTAGCAGAAAATTTTACCTTCCGGTCTGTCCCGATGTTCTCAGCATTGGTCATCTTGTGCGACCGAGGTGGGGGACCCAGCGGTGACTGTACAGTAAAATGAGTTTTAAACACATTTGCAATTGAGGTGTGATCAAGCACACCATCTACGATCACGGGCAGGCTAGGCCTAACATTCAATTTATTTGTATTTTTCCAGAAGTTCTTGAAATTATTTGCTGAATGATCTGACGCAAGTCTATCCATTTTAATTTGGTCTTGCCTATCCTGGCACCATTTTAACTTTTGCTTGAAAATTCTTCGACTATCGCGCATTTCATTAAAACTCCTGCCTTGTTGAGGTTTACCCTCCAGCATCCACATCTGATACTTAAGCCTAGCCTCCCCATGGAAAGGTGCCACATATTTGTTCCAACCCATAATATACCCGCCTTTCCTATGACACCTGCGTTTACAATTATAAGTCTGCTTTGCTGCAAAGACAGAGTATTTACGACATTTAAGTAAATTTTGTCCAGAATTGCACAGTGATTATTACTATGACATATTTTATCGGCACATTCACTAAGTTCTACCGGGAAATCTATGTCACGAAGTGTTTCATGGCATATTCTAGTATATTCTTTAATTTGCTCGCAATCCCTCTCTCCCCACCTGACGCGATACTCATCATTATCTACACTTTGTTTGACAAATTTGGGGCTGAGCTTGGAAATGTTACATTCAACTATCAATGGAGCATGGTCCGACCAGTACACGTCATTACGAATATACACATTTAATACCGTGCTACGAGCAGATTCGGTGACAAGGCAGTGATCCAACCAGCTTTTAGCACCATTTGCATCACTCAAAAAAGAGTAGGTATTTGAGCGCAGCCCCAACATTTCGACATCAACACATGACCATTTTTGGTCGGTACAAAAGTCTAGAAGTTCATTGTAGAATAACTTATTAGGATGCGCGTTAAAGTCACCGAGCACGCATGTAACATCCTTCAACTCCATTGCATTGTTCTGAGTCTATGATGGAACTAATAGCACTAAGACACTCAGTAAATACCGGTAGATTTTTATGTAAGTCTGTCGGCATGTAAACGCTAAAGATAAGTATCACTCTGTCCTTTATACTAATCCTTATTCCCGCAATTCGAATATAATTCAAAATTAATCGAAATATTGCTACCCTAGTACTATTATATATTCTGTGGTATTGCTATTGTAGACCGTCATCACAAAGCAAAGGACGTGTTGGTTGAATTTTCCTAAATTCACCTTGGAGAAAGTACGAAATACCATCGTCCATCCATCACCAATCACTTACCCCGTCTTAGTAGTTTATATTTCTCTTTCGATACCTCTCGTAGATGTTTTTACATAAAGTGTTTTTTATTGCAGTAGGTATCCGTTGTAAGTAACAGGTATGATTGATATCTGATTACAAACTTTCATTACCCGTCTCGAGATTAGGCTGTACGTGACGGCAGCCTTTGTCTTACGTAACGCGATTATAGAAAGTAATAACAACTTGATTCCAAATTCAAAATTAGCTCATAACGGTCATGGTTATCTACTAAGTTATTACTGCATCGGGTGATTTAATTTGAGTTGGATAATTAGATTAAATTGATAACAAACTGTGTCGATCTAGATCTGTTTCATTATTAATTTAGCCGTCAGTAAAAATGATTGATTCGCAAATATTACCAAGAGATTTGCAAGAGATCTAGTTTACTATTAATTTAAAAAAATGACACGAATTATAGGCCAATCAGGGGCAAGAGTAGGCAAGTATTTCAAAATTGTGAAAGGGTGAAAGGCAATTCTGTCCTATGTATGAATGGTGATGTCTGATAGTGTTTTCTCATATTAAAAACTTAATTGCTAATAAACAATAATAGTCCATCCATTCCAGTAAGCCGTATTAGGAAGCAATTTAATTAACAATAAAGCTAAACAACTACTGCAAATGATTTAGTGGTGGTAGCGGGCGATGCACCAACGACGTGTACCTACGTGCATGCACTCTGAGAGAGGTCACACTTTCTCCGCTGCACCCACAGATGTGCATCTCCGGGGATGCCAGATGTTTCTACATGATTTGGAAGATTATTGTTGTAACATGTGGGTGTTGTAAAAAGCGAATAAGGCGTATGCGTATAATTATCCGGGTAATGAGCAGCAGCATCGTTTCCTATAAATGAACATCTTACACTGCGCTCGCCTATCCGCCTGCCAAACATGGTGAGTATGGCAATAACTAGTAGGTATTGCACCTACCCTCCGATTAGCGGGAGGTCTATGTCCAGCAATGGATTGTTGTGGCTCTTAAGTTTTATGGTAGGTACCTAATATACCTACCTACTTAAATGTGAAGGAGTTGCTTTGCCTTTGATGCGAGCGCCAGAAAAGGCCGAGATAAAATAGCGACAAAATGTAGTTTATGAAGTAGACGTGGTTGGAATGAAGAACGATAAAATCTACATCTGAAGTTAATTATACTTTGGCCATCTTAAATAGGTAATTAATGATGTAATCCATACTGCCGTAAAATCTAGAGTCTAGCTCTTGCATGGCAACATCTTATTAGATTCGTTGTTGTGGCACTAAATCTGAGAGTAAAAGCGATGGCACACCCGCAGGCGAGGCGAGACATAAGTAGACAGCTAGTGAAGGTCGTGGAAGACATTTACATAGAATAGCTTCTCTGTAACGTAAATCCATTTCAGGAAGAAATTCTCTCGTGGGAAACCGCTCTATGGCTTACAGGCCTTTGAACCTTTCATTAGAAGGTTGGGGGTTCTGACTATTTATATAAGTAGTGATACAAAATAACTTTAACTACACTCATTTCGTAATATTCGTTTTACAGAATCGAAAGCAGGTACGTAATGAACTGCATTAAGAAGTATGCAGCCTTAAAAAATAATTTCCATACTATTTGAATCATAATGGAACGTCATTAGAACTTCGAAATTCAAACGCCGCCCCAGGCACGTCCTTTCTGATGATGACGATCCCTTCACAGTAGCCATTGCGAGTAGATCACACTCCATAAGCTCTTCAAGCAACCGCCGTCCCGGCAAAGCAATCGCCGGCGGGGACGCCGAAGTCCCCTCGTTTGTGCCCTTCTTTGGCAACTACCGGCATATACCCGGTAGACATAGTGCGATCCGTTCTTCCCAGAACAACTCGTAAGAACAACCACCCACACACATCCGGGTGAGCCCTCGCTCCCCACCAAGTAGTTAAGTGTAGTTTTTGCCGGTCCCGGGACCGAAAAACATATAGCCCAGCAATAAAGAAAAATGCAGTGCGTAGGTTTGAATTATTTTTCATAGTTTTTCTTGTAGAGTAATGCTCGTGTCAAACTATCATTATAAGACAATTGCATAAACTACTACTGTAGTCTGCCATCTTTTCTTTGTTATTAGCCATTTTTGGAAAACTTGCTTCCACCGCAAGGAGAACTTGAACCTCCGACCTATACAGGCGACAACACCCCAAAATAAATAGGAAGAATATCAGGTTAAAGAATCTTTATTTCTTATTAAAGACATACAGTCACTTAGATACATAAGAAAAATGTTAATCATAATAGTGTTGTTGCCGTTCACATAACATACGAATACTTACTATTTAATCAGTTTTTAAATATTGTGCAAGTTTAGTTTTAAACAAATCTAGATTGGTATTTTTTAATTCTGACGGTAGTTTATTATAAAGCCGTGCTCCCTCATAAGTAAACATCTTTTTTCCGTAGTTCATCCGAGTTTTAGGTACCACGATAAAGCTAGCTCTGCGTTCTCTGAATATCCCGAACTCTACCACATAAGTACCTAGGTATACTCGTATTACGGACGGAAAGCGCGCCTCTGTATTTTGTGACTCTACATCCTAAGGGTTTGAACACTGGTGTTTTGTACTGAAACACTCTAGACTAGAATACCGAAACTGAACATACGCAGGTACTTAGACTTAGACCCTATCCTAAACCTTCTGTACATACCTACCATAAGTAGATACCTAAACTCTCTTAATTTGTTTTGTTTTGTTGAAACGGATGGAGGAAGCCGGAATATTTTGATACACTTATAATTGCTACTCAAGGTTTATCAAAACCTTGGTTTGAGGTTAAAATTAATTCCTCGTTCATACTTTACTAGTTGAATACCTACCTAGTAGGCCGTTTGAAACTTCTAAACTATAGTTCATCGGGTCGTTCGTAGACTTGGTGTCATCATCTGCCTGCCCTTATCCCAAATAAGTTGGGGTCGGCGCAACATGTTTTGTTAGAGCACAAAACCCTGTAGCAAAAGGATTTGGCAATGTTTTACGACCAGCTGCCTGCCTGACGTCAACCCTCTTTGCTATAGTAGGTGATATTACCGCCACGATGCGGTTGATCATAGTCGACAGATATTCAGCCGAGGTCAGAAACTCTACGTCGCCTTTTAAGAAACACCCTGAATGGACTAGGGGTGGCAGTATTCTTACGGTACCGTAACAAGTAGGCGGCTTAAAATTTCTAAACCTGGGTTCATCGGGTCGTCCATAGGTTTGGTGTTTTTGACATGAATTTATATGAATTTTCATTTCCTACGTGTATTATTTCAATAGAGATTGTATTGAGTAGATGGATCGGCCGTCACAGCACATTGGATAATGGTGTCAATTCTACCGCGCGCATTCCTGAGCTAATTACCTAAGTACTTTCTTAAATATGGAAACAAGAGACATGCTGCTTGTTAGAGTGACTTTAAATTCCTTAAATTGCCATGTGTGTGTCAGACAAAGACAAAACTCTACATTTTTCGTGTTCAAAGAGGACCTTCTCTAAAAATTTAGTAACAATATTGATTAATTGTAATAGAACTGTTAGACATAACACTAAGTATAATATTTTCTTAAAGACTGAACAAGAACAAGAGACTATTTTATTACTTCCTCCGCATCATCCTTATTTTTTCGTCTGTTAAAGTTACCTATCTAAATACCAGTTTTCCTGTCTAGAATGCTCTGAATGTTCTGATAGCGAGCGTGATCAAGTGCGTGAGACCCGGTATAATCCGCAGTTCGTGACGGATTGGAGTCTCGCGCCTGCTGAGTGCTGGTGGCTGGTGCCCGCGGAAGCACCGGCCACCTGTCGCTCGGACCGCGCTATGCAATGTAGAGCTATCTTTTCTAAAAGAAGGGCCCAGTTGCAGAAGTCCCTAAGTAATGCCAGCACTGACATTATGTTACATTTGCCACTGTGATTTTCTATAAGTACCTACTAAAAACTGTTGCAGAATACGAAACTACCAAAACCATCCAACTGACATGCCATCGATATCCAAGTGAAACGATTTTCATTTAGCAGACTTGGGGCCCTGGATGGTCCAGTTCAAGAAGGCAATTTAAATAATTCTGGATTTGATTTTTTTAATACGATTGTTTTTATTAGAAAAGAGGACTTGGTGTGATCTTGAACTGGACCGTCCTGGATTTAAGGACTTCTGCAACTGGGCCCGTCTTGACTCTAGTATGTTGGGGTTTCTGCTTTACCGCCCCTACGGGTCAAAGAATGCCGTAGACGGTGCTCAAGACATGATATACGGGGTGTTAGGGACGGTGTAACGAAAACTTTGCAGGCGTGCTCAGACCATGAACCTGAACAACTTTTACTATGGAGCCAATGGCGGGAAACTAAAAAAATTCTCCGACATCCCATACAAAGTCAGTCAACTGATCGTGAATTTTGTATGGGAGGTCGAAAATTTTTTTTTGTTTCCCAACATTGGCTCCATAGTAAAAGTTGTTCAGTTTGATGGTCTTATCATGCCTGCAAAGTTTTCGGTACACCGTCCCTAACACCCTGTATTTTGCTGATGAATGCTGGAGTAAGTGGGTTCTGGAGTAGAGGCCACGCGTCACGCCTTAGCAAGTAAGTAACAACCTATAGCGTTTGATGCGATCCAGCCGGGGTGACCATTGACTGGTGGCGACTGGGTAGTGAAAATTGGAGATCAAGCCAGGCATACTCAGGAAGATGCAATAGGCTGTTGTGACATTTGTGACGTTTCATATGATATGAGATGTGACCTCATCAGCAGGCCAGGCCTGGCATAGAAATCGCATCAGCAGGCCTTTGACGGCCTTAACGAGACGGTTATATGTATACGGATCAGTGGATGTGACATAGAGAAGGCCTATATTATCTAGCAGTGGACTACTGTGACAGACAACTGATGAAACCTCAAAACCATCGTTGTAGCCAACCTGTCGCACAACACCATCCAGAAGCTTTCACACAGCGGGCAGCAAGCTCCGCTCATTTATTCCGAGTCTGTGTCTCGGCGCGCGTACTCGTGGCATTCATCGCACTTTCCCGCGCATTCGTACCAGCCAGTACTTTGTTGCGTTTTCTTCGTAAACGCGCGGATCGCGATTGCGTGTTTCTTTTTTCATGTTTTTATTATTTTTCTGTCGTGCGTGCAACGGTCGTTACTCTGTGATGGATTTGTTAAATAATTGAAGAACTGTTGCGAATTTTGATGAGATTTTTTTATTGTTTTATTGGACTGTGTTTAGTGAACTTTCAGTGAGTGTGGTTTCGGATTGGATTTGGACATTCGTTTCGGTAAGAACTTTAATTAAGTATCTTAAATTGGCTTGTTTTCTTATTTAAGTTGCAAAATTCGGTAAGGTTAATTTACTACAGATAGTCTGGACTCAATTCCTCACTAGTTTAACTTTGCTAAAAAGTAGGTAACAAAATACGAAGAAGTATGATCTTGGGCCTTAGCCTGTCCAGAAAGTAGCAATGAAAAATAGAGGAAATAGGCCAATCACAACGCAACGTCCACTGTTAGAAATGATCAGTTGTTTTCAAACTCCCCGCGCAGGTGAATTAGCTAGTTCAATGCCAGATCAGACGATTTTTCTTACCTACTACTACTACTACTACAGCCGCAACAGGCCACTGCTGGACATGGGCCGCCTCAATTGGGGGGTATTGCCATACTCACCTCACCACGCTTGACAGGCGGATTGGCTAGCGCAGTGCAAGGTGTTCTGCTTGCGGGGAACGCCGCTGCCCATTCCCTGGATGATTATCCCTTAGACAGTTGGTTTTAGCGGGCCTTGTAAGACACCCAATTTGGCCCGCTGCACCCTGCACCTGACCACTCAAAACGTTTCCGACCCGCGTAGAGCACGCGTGAAGCTAAACACGCTCATATTTCTAATCTTTCGAGATGGTTTCGTGTTTCGGAGGGCACGTTTAGCTTTCGGTCCCCTTAGCTATCTATGATTACTTAGACAGCGGTCGTTACTCAACCACTTCAGAGGCCTAGCTGCAACTTGCAATAGGTGGTCGAAAACTCTGACACCAGGGTTATCGGGTCGTTGGACGATTCGATGCCCTATTCGAAGAGAGAGAAAGAGATTTCCAACTTTTTTATCATGTGTGTTAATTTCTTAGTTGAAACGGCTCGTGTCAAATGGTGTTAGGCACAAGCTCCACAGAGTAGACGTGAGACGTGAGATGTAAGATGGCATCTGTCAAACAGAGACTTGTGACATCGCGATGATTGAAACAGTTTCCATATAAAACAGAAAGAACAAAGCTACACTCGTGAGACGCGCGTCGAGAACGGCTGTCGTCGATCGCTTGTCTGACAGATGTCATGTTGCGCGTCGCCTCTGTAGAGCTTGGGCCTTAGATGTTCGCCGACTCTAGAGAAGTATGTATAAGTACCTACTTACTTATGCAAACTGCACAAATATTGGTATGAAGAATGAACGCATCATCTCACGCCAGTAAAAGTTGTTTATTGTGTTACCTAACCTCGCGTCATAATCATAACTCTTAACCTAACGCCTGGTTACGTAAATCGTCACGCTGCTTGTCAATTAAATCATACCTACTACGATACGATAATTTTTAGTAATACCTACTTCTATTGCAAATAGATAGGTAAATATTGCAACACCAAATTTAATAACGTCAAAATCAAATTATAACCCTGTTAAAAACTTCTTAAAAATAATGCTTTTGTGGAATAGTACCACTTAAAATTGCTAATTTTAATCAATTTAATTTATTGATTTTAGATTTAGAGATTTAAAATGGCTTAACTGTAGAATTGGGACCATTACAGGCTGTAGTTTGATAAATACCCAAAATTCAATTTAGGTTTGTAATGATTGGCTTCTTCTAAAGGTTTTTTTGAAAATTGCTATGGCATGAATAATGAGGAAGAACCCCTTTTGAGGACTATTTTCATTGTTGACATCTTCTAGTATGACATCTTATTTCGTCTTCTTATTTCGTCTTCTTATATATGTAACCGCTTTGTAGGTATCTATCTATCTATCTTTGTAGGATCAAATTATGTGTAATTTTTCCGCCACGCATTCCTGCAAAATGTTTACTAACACATTGTCGCTTGTAGTAGGAAAACAGTTATTAAAGTAAAACATCTACTCAATTACGAATTCAAATGAAACGACAATTCTACGGAAAGCGACAGAACTAATTAAAGCAATTTAGCGTTCGAAAGTGCCGCGCAGAATTGATGCCCCTGTCATTGTCACTATAATCAATCAATAATGAAAATTAGTAAAACTAAACAGTTGCCAATAATTAACTTACTTTTGTTTCAGTTCTATCAGTGGTTCTAAGTAGGATATATGTTCATTTGTTGTTAGAGCAGTAGCTGTACCAATATTAAGTAGGTACAAGCTGGTGGACCGAGCTTTATCTACCACCACTTGTGCACAAAGTTTCTACTACATAGGTAGCATTCACACATATTCAAATAAATATGAAAGAGGTTTTCTCTCATTCAATACAATGCAATGATATTAGAGATTTTCCTCAAAGAAAGTGACAGAGAAAACGAAACGGTTTTTGTACGGATTAGTGTAGGTAGATATTGCCATGTGATGCTGGCTTAGAATAGCATCACCCCGTAGGTATCTTTCCACTAGGTGTCGTAAGAAGCGACTAAAGTATTGGAGAGTTGATGCACCCGCACGCCTCCGTTTCCCTAATTTGTTGTTGATGGGTACGAACTACGAACATCTATAATTCGTTGATGGGTATCCATTGCAATTTTAGGCGACAGGCTGACAACCTGTACGTCTAAGTAAAACGTGATAAGGTGGCAGTGCTATCTTTGCCTTATATAGAGGAAAGCATGAGGAAAGTAGCAGCATGCAACATTCCTTCATCAGCTTACCTGTCCGCGTCTGGATTCGAACCCGCACTCGATAAAGCGAGGTTTCTCTCCGACAGGCAAAACGAGAAACTGGAAAAAGATACTTGACGCTTGCTCACTCAAAGGCGACTCTCACACCTACAGTACCCAGCTGTAAGCCTCATACTACAATACATGTCAACGAAGAAATATAGATCTTATGTCATAGCATTAACATGATTTTGACAGCTGTCAAATATGGCCTATTCGAACGCCGGTACTTATGACGGACGCCCGTGTAGGTGTTTATGTATGTATGACGCAGGCTCCACAGAGTAGACGTAAGGCGTGCGACATCGCGACGTTTGAAATCGTGTCCCTATCAAATTGTAGAAGAGACAAATATCTACACACGTGAGACGCGCCTCGCATCGACGACAGCTGATGATTACCTACTTGTCTGACAGATGTAATTTTACGTGTCATGTCTACTCTGTGGAGCTTGCGCCTACGACAAAGTAGCTACCATTTTGAATCTATCATATCATCTTTCATAAATAATAGATAAGTTTAACTGACACAGACGCCAACACTTCTCATAGCGTTTCTTCTGCGTCAACGTCGGTTTTTAGTATGGGGAATTCGAAATTTCCTTGCATCTGACAGACGCATGCGTTACGGATACGCTAAAAATGCGCAACAACTGCCGTCAAGTGTGGTTACCGCTACACTCGTCACTGGCTCACTCAAAAACGAAAGCCCCGCGACAGGTTTGCCAACTTACTCGCCAACTTACTTGCCAATATCGCTCTAAAAGTGGACGCATGTAAAGTGGGCTCAGTAGGCCAAAATTCTGGTTTGACACTCCATCACCATAAAGTTCAATGTCATTTACTTGTGTCAAACGATAAAGTTTCTCTATATAAATGCCATTCGCAGATGTCCTCAATTCTGGGAAACATATTCGTGATAAAATCTGCATAAAATGTTTTCACAAGTCACTTAAAAGAAGACAGGTAGAGACCTCGGGTGTGTGGTGCGCTGCGGCAAGAGCATTCGTCCGAGAGATAGGCCAGCGCCTGAGGGCCTGTGGCCGCGCCCCTTATGCCAGCTCGTACCTGGTCCAACAGATTTCCTTGGCCATTCAGCGCGGCAATGCAGCCAGCGTATTGGGAACTTTCGGACCAGGCACGAACAGGCATGATCTTTGAGGTTAGAAATAAATAGATTTTACCAAAGAAGACAAGTCACAATCACAAGCAACCAAGCAAGACTATAAAATGAGGTCCTCTATTTAGCACATTATGGTGTCTTACGCATTTTAGCAAAAATAATGTGAAATTTTGATCTTATTTTTTGAGAAGAAGACTTGAGAAATGAATAACTTAACTTCAGTAATGCCGCCCGAATAAGCCATATTTGACAATTTTGACTTTCATAATGTTAATGCTTTGACTATGAAATTCTATTTTCTTTGTTGACATATATTTTAGTATGGGTTTGACAGCTGTCGAATAAATGGCCTATTGGACGTAGGTAGGTACTTTATCAGCACGCTTCTTTGGATTGAGGTTAGTGTATTCGACATTGGCCTCGATTCAGACAGGACAGGAAACTTCCTTTCGATTTAAATCACTTTCTCATATAGCAACGAAAAATAAATCTGCATCTCTCACTTTTACCGCAAAGTAAGTATTTGCTAGCGCCAAGTGGAAAAAAATTAAATAACTTTTCTGTGTATTTTCTTTATCAAGTAATACTTTTAAAACACTTCCCGTGTTAGGAATAAAATTTTCGGAAAACTTGCTAAATTCACTATCCACTGCCGGCAGGATTTAAACCTATAGGTAAGACTTTCGGCATCTGTAAGTACCTATTAATGAAATTTTTAATTGAAATTCTTTCAATTACAATAGGTATAAATCTATGATTTGCTCTACTGCCGACGCCACTACCAACAACGCCCGTATACCGTGGTTCTATCCTAGCTTGCGAATTAAGCAAGTATACCTTGGCCGGTAGCCTAGTTGGTAGTAGCGTCAGCAGTAGGTACAGATGTTGCGGTGGAAAATTGTGCAAGTTTTCCAAAAAGTAATGCTGAAATAGTAGCTGAAGCAAAGATATTGTGCTGCTAGAGTCGAAAGTTTAATTTAATATTAAACAAATTATTATTTCATTAATTTTCAACTAAAGTTATAATCATATTCTGAAACTTTCCTATTGTAAATTAGATTATAAATTAAAAGCCTCTATATCTCCACTCAATCAAACATAAAATTCCCCATAAGTAAGGTAATTACCCTCCCCGTTACTGCTATGCGACATTGTATGCAATATACTGCTGGCAGAGTAACGGACAGACACACAAACAGACCCACTTGCCGAGTATTACAACTACATAAAAACTAATGTGTGAACATGAACTGTCATAGGCCGTGATTCGAGAAAACAATTTCCTTAACCAACTAAAATTAGTGCTGTCTCTTTCCGCTAAAAGGTTTAGAAAAGGATAAAAGATATCTCAGTCATGTCATGTTGAAGATATCAGTATGTCCTTTGTTATTTCTAGTCAATTCCACCGTTGTACTGGTTGCCTTACTTGGATTTTATTCTCTTCTTAACCTATCTGACAGAAAGTGACGGACGGCACAAATTTTATTTAGTCAAGAGTAGTGTTTTCTCGAATCGTCGCCATAAAGTGTTAAGCTCTTCAAAAAACGGTTCAAGTGTCTATGCCAAGTGCATATCGGACTACAAGCTAGTCATTTTAAAACTGTTTATTTATTACTTGGGGAAAATAAATATGGATTCGTTCTCGTCAGATGAAGAGTATGTACATGAACATTCTTTACTTGCTCATGCCATAAGAATAAATAATAACACTACCTGCATGCATTTGCTGTCTGAAAATGTTTATAAACGTTATGTTACGTTAGGTATAGCATAAATGTTTTGTTTCGTATGGTCCAAGTTTATAAACACGAAAACGCTACAAACTTATAATGATACAAACGGTTTTAAATATTTACCTATTTTTAACAAGATCAAGACGGCCGATGTGGCGCAGTGGTAGTGCGACTGCTAGCGACGCAAGAAGTTCAGGGTTAGAGTCTCGGTAGGTCACTAACAAAGTTTGATATTTAATCAATTTGCGAATTTGTTCCCAATCTGGTTAGGACTGCTGAACCACCTGATTGTCTGGAAAGAAAGATGGTTCCGTGCTTCGGAGGGCGCGTGAAGCCATCGGCGATGCCAGCCATGTCAGAATGTCAGAGGCCTGCTACTTGTAGTAGGCGGTTGAAATACTGACACCAGGTTTCACAGAGTCGTTGGATGACTCGTGGTCTCAAACAAAGAGAGAGGACGGCACCGGACTTATCAAATCCATACTTATCTATACTTCCATACTCAATATTACAAATTCTGTTGGCCAAGAGACATCGAAAAATTAGAGTACCTACCTGTTAAAGTAGAGGTATGACACTTATAAGTGTCATATACCTCATTGCCTGTAATTATGTACTTAGTTGTCCAAACTACTCCAAATCACCGAAACCCTGACCAAAGTCAGTCACCTGTCACCTGCCGCGGTTGGTGACCGAACGGTAACCGGCGGACGCTTCCACCAATCACAATGCGATCTGGGTCATCCCATCATCGACTGCCTCGTCACTGTTAGCAGAGTTTTTGTAAACAACAGTATTTTAAGGTGGTTTTAAGTACTGACGATTAAGTAGCGGTCAAAATCATAACACTCCTTTTTGCTTCGCCGTAGTCGTGTAAAAAGTAAGCAAATAGTTTCGAGTTGAATAACGGAATGGTCAACACACGTGTGCCGCATAAGTTCATGTTACTTACTACTTATGTTAATGACGAAAGGTGTTGTGTGCACGTATAATTGTTTACATACTGCCAAATATCGTGTGGTAGCGGCTAAGAATGCTGCCACGCACCCCTAGTCCACTCAGGGTGTTTCGTAAGTTTTTGATCTCGGTTGAATATTTTTTGACTATGGTCAATCACACATGGTGGCGGAGATACCACCTATATTAGCATTCCCAAAGAGGGATGACGTGAGGCAGGCGGCCGATCTTAAACATAGTCAAATCCTAACTCTGGTTGTAACATAACCAAAACTTTAGGGTTCAATTCGAAGATGCCACTTCCCAAAGCAATCTAGACACACGGCAGTGTGTCCGCCAAGTTCGAGCAAAAAAAGCGACACACCGGCCGTGGGTTATATTACACGAACCATTTCGGGCCAAGTTCGACCCACCTATAACTCAAAATCTATTTTATCTACGCATATGAAATTTCTAGTATCTGTCGAGATCTACTTACTTATCTAAAATACAAAATTTCATTAATGTACCTATTGTAGGTCTTGAGATATTGACGTCAGAAAATCGCCATTTTTACTATACACTCACTGACTCACTCATCAAAAACCTAGACCACTTCCAATGGTCGTATTGACTTGAAATTTGGCATGGAGGTAGGTCTTTAGGTCAAGGTAAAGGAAAAAATCTGAAAATGGCCAAGTGTGAGTCGGTTTTTAAAATAATGAAGGTGTAAATTCATACCCCTAAGGAAATAAAACAAAAAAATTATCTATATCTTCCAATCGTCGTACCGACCTAAAATTTGTTACGAAGGTTTGTATTTAGTCAAAGTAATTATTTCCAAACTGCGAAAAATCAAGTGTGCATTCCTGTAACTATTTTTAACTGAGGTCTGTGTATGGAACTTGGTACTTATTTAGATATCACTTCTTTTATAGGCGAAGCATTCCAATATTATCGAACTTGGCAGCCTTTCACATTTATGTTTTGGGTGGGATATTTATTACTTCAGTCCCAGTCAGTTTATAAAAATCAATCTTTCTCTTTGTCCACAGGTTACAAAAAGACACTCAAACCGCCAAGTGCTCCGAGTACGATGGGCTAGCCAGTAGCTAGCGCTACCAACTACTCGATCGCAACTCGCAATGAACTCGATATCCACGATGAACGACAGCCGCGAGCGGATCCGGCGCGAGCGAGAGCGGGAGAAGAACACGTATACCTCTCCTCGTCTGGCGCTGCGGCGGGTGCTGCTGCTGGCCGAGGGTCGGCAGTTCAGGGAGGCCGCCACCGTCCTGTCTCGGCTGGGGCCCGGCGTGCTGCAGGCGGTGGCCACGGAGCTGCCCATAGACCTGCTGGTGGAAGCTTTGCCGCATTCCGCGCACCTGCTGGAGACTTTACTCAACAGGTAAGCATATACTACTATACTATAACAGCCACAACAGTCCACTGTTAGACATGGGCCTACTCCTATAAGGGAGGTATTTGCCATACTCACCACGCTTGGCAGGCGGATTGGCAAGCACAGTGCAAGGTGTTGTATTTACAGAGAACGCTGCTGTCCATTCCCTGGATTCATCCCTTAGTCGATTTTTACGACACCCACGGCTGTACATGGGGTGATACGATTCTAAGCTGGCAGCACACGGCATAGTTAACATATGTCATCTCATTATCATCAAGACACCAACACTCGCGTCGTAATATGTCAACTAGCTTAGCTTTTTGTAACAACGCGTTTTAGTGCTCACCCATCCCTAGTCCCCAAACATGGACCGCTCGGTCGTGTCATGGTCCATCGAAGACACATAATTTTCTTAAAAACTAGAAAATTTCTTTTTAAGCTTAGATTATTTGAAGGGAACGCCCCCAGCAGAGGTACAATCTCAGTTGCCCAATCCTTCCGATCGTATCCACTGCCTATTTACATCCGTTTTGATATCTTTGAGGAAGCATTTAAACAAATCAGTTCTCAATTTAGGATTTGAAAGATCAAACACATCAATTTTTAGCCGGAAAGAGCATAATATCCGTTGACTAACATCAAATATCAGTGATTGCATCGTTTATGCTCCGACGCCCACAGAGGTCGTTGCAGGCGAGTGAGCAGACAGTAAACTTGGAGTTTACCACAAAAATGTAGAGTTTGTTGCCCTGTCAGAACAATGGAGATGACTTCAGATGACAGATTGTTAGGATGGTGTCTTTGATTTTATCAAGCAAACGTAAATGACTGAGCTGTTGATCAGTTTCTGTGGGAAAGGAAATGATGGAGAGAAAATCCCGATATTTTTCACATAATACACTTATAAAGAAAATATGTTAGCAAAATAAAAGAAATCTACGCTATATTTACCTGTTAAAGGACATTAACTTGTTTAAATTTCCTACAAAATCTTTAAAACAGATATTTAAATCTATTGGAATTGGGCCAATCGAATGTATTGTTTCTTTTTCTTATTTTTATAGGTAGGTAGGTTTCTTTCTACTTTTGAATGTAATCTAATCATACGTCACTTAAGCAGACACGCCTTTAAAAATAACGTTATATTCTAGAGATTTCCTGTCACTTTTACTTTTTAAGTGAGAAATAATTTAGGTAAGGAATGCGTCCACAGAATCGGGGTCATCCTCGAGAGATGCAAAAACTACCGCATCAAAATTAAGTTAACGACGTGTGCTTTCGCTATCACTAAGACATTCCAAATTGATTGGCTCATCCAAACAAACCCATGTTTCTTTTGACCAACATTTTGGTCCATTTATAAAGCTGTAAAAATAAAACCTCGCATTCCATTAAAATAGAAACCTCGTTTAATAATAGCTCCAAGAAACCTACTTCGGAGACTATTTACAAACAGGTTGTTAAGTATAGAGCGGCGAGATGCTCTGCGAATTAACACTCTATATCTTTGTGTTTAAGGGTCAATCACATTCTTGTGGTCAAAGCTCTGTGGTTCTTAATCTTTTCTTTATCGCGGTACTTTAGGGCCGCATGCGGGTGACCACAAACATTTACCCATTTACGTACATACATAGGTACATAGTCATGCCTATATTCCTTGCAGGGTAGGCGGAGAGTAAACAGCTGTACAAAACGGATATTTACACGACGTTTGACCAGTACTATTATATATTCTGTGGCACCCTGTCGCCTAAAATTGCAATACACATCAACTCCCAAATCCCTTACGACACCCACGAGACAAATATGGGGTAATGCTATGCTAAGTTAATTTTACCTATTTAAAATTGTTTTTTTTTTTCTAGAGAAGGTAAATTTTTGAATGAGTTATTGGGATTCCGTTGTCTGTAGTTTCGTACATCTAATGCCATCATAATGCCTGTATCTTTTTCGCCAATCGATCTCCTACTTACGATACAATGTAAAAAAGAACTTCATCAAATCTCATGTACCTAAATGTATGCTGTTGTAAAGTGATCAAATTTACTAAATTTTAAAAAATATGTACCTACACTTTTTATACCAATTGTACATATTTTCGTTGTTACAATACCTATACGCACATAAGTTTTAAGTAAAGATCATGCTTTCGTAGTTTTTAATACACCGGCCTTCCAAATTTTATTTGAGAAGTGATGTTGTTACTATAAAGATATTAAAAAGCATGCTTAAAAGTACCATAAATCTCTTTGACCCCTATAAAATAAACCAAGCCAATGCCGGCTTGAACTCTTTGTCAACAGGTTTAGATGACCTCTCATCTGACATCTGACTCACATCTTAAGATGTCAACACTTTAGGAACCACTGCCCCAGCAGGGAAGTAGCTTAACGAAAGTGTCACAGTGAAAAATGGCTTCGCTTGCACTCAGCAGTGTGGAAACTTTATACAAATACTCGAAACAGACGTGCGACGCCGCTTACAAGGAAACTGACCCAGTCTCACCGGAGCGAAAAGTTACCCAAATGCTCGTGGGAAGGGAATATGTAGCTTTTGTTACTCACAAGGATTTCTAGACACACTACGACCAAATGAATTCCGTTCCGTCAGTTTTAGGCGTTTTCGTTTGGGAGGACACACTATAAGCATCGAAATTACGTACTAATCACGCCGAATTACTTCCCTCCGAAATTCGGCGACGGAATTTCGGCTGTCGTGTGTTATTCCGTAATACAAGTAACATTGCTGGCGTGATTGCGCCGAAATCCGTTGCGTAATTTCGGTCGTAGTGTAAAAAGATAAAGATTTTTAAAGTATCTATTTTATGAAAGAGAGGGATGGTAAAGTTTATTTCTATTTAATATTATTGGGTCGAGTTTCCTTACTGTTACATCTGTATACTGTGTTAGTGCGGGCGGGGTACCGCTCTCACTCACTGATTGATGTATGACTGACCATCCGGAGGGCCTGAGGGCTTGAGCCACACCTGTTGTGGTACTCCATACTCGTCGCTAGCATATCAACTAATCACTATTGATATCAACTTATACTGGTACTGTATACAAATATTATGAAAAACTAGTGTAAGCTGATCCCTTCAATGTTAGGTTGACATGCTGGTCATAGAGCTCAAGCTTTCCTTTCAGTTTCCTTACTGTTACATCTGTATACTGTGTTAGTGCGGACCGGTTGCAGCTCTCACTCACTGATTGCTGTATGACTGACCATCCGGAGGGCCTGAGGGCTTGAGCCACACCTATTGTGGTACTCCATACCGCCAGCACATCAACAATCAACCATCTTATTGCCAATTTGCCTCAAAAGTTTTAAGCTCTCTCACTAGAGCTCCCTGAAGCTATGGCACGCATTTAAATTAACACCCTGTATAAACAACCAACCCACATAAGAGACCAACTTATACTGGTATTTTATAAAAATGTTACGAAAAACTAGTGTAAGCTGATCCCTTCAATGGTAGGTTGACATGCTCTGGGGATAGAGCCCAAGCTCTCGTTTCAGTTTCCTTACTGTTACCTACATCTTTATAGGGTGAAATTTTACTAGTGACCGATAGCGAAAACTAAGAACCGGCTAGTGATAAGGAAAAGGAACAACTTTCCCCAAGGAATATAGGTCGAAATATGAAAAAAAATTTGGACCACCCATAGTAATTGAAATCAGCTGATAGGAAAGTTTGTATGGAAGGTTCAATTTTTTTCATATTTTATTTCGACCTATATTCCTTGAGGAAAGTTGTTGGTTTTGAGTTTTCGCTATCGGTCACTAATAAAATTTCACACTGTATACTGTGTTAGTGCGGACCGGTTGCAGCTCTCACTCACTGATTGCTGTATGACTGACCATCCGGAGGGCCTGAGGGCTTGAGCCACACCTGTTGTAGTACTTCATACTCGTCGCTAGCACATCAACCATCTTATAGCCAATTTGCCACAAAAGTTTTAAGCTCTCTCACTAGAGCTCCCTGAAGCTATGGCACGCATTTAATTTAACACCCTGTATAAACAACCAACCCACTTAAGAGACCAACCTACCTATACTGGTATTTTATACAAATATTATGAAACACCAGTAAATCTTGATCCCTTCAATGGTAGATTGACATGCTGGCGATAGAGCTCAAGTTCTCGTTTCATTTTCCTTACTCTTAAATCTGTATACTGTGAAAGTGCGGGCCGGTTACCGCTCTCACTCACCGATTGCTGTTAGTACGGTCTGTGACTTTTGGAAATGTATGGAAAGGTGACGATTTTTGTTTAAGTGAAATTTCGATATGGGACCTTGTAGAAGACCTCAATCTAAGGTTTTTGAGCCCGGTTACCAAACTCCAGCACGTGGTGGGGGGGAGGGGGGGGGCGTTCAAACTTTCGCGTTACCGCGCTTCAGTAAAAAAAATATGTGGCGTTGGCTTTACATACAATTTTGATTTTGGTATCAATTTCTTATAAATCGAGGATGTACCTTTCATTTTTTGTATCAAAATACCTATATTTCTTACGAAAAATGTGAAAAAAATTGAAATAAATGAAAAAAGTCTGCAAAGATTTGTAATTTTTTTCATTTGACAGGCTATATCTTTAAAAATATATATGAATAAGTCATAAATAAAAAATATTATCTGTTAGTCTTATTATTAAAATTTATGAAATCACTCACAGTAATGCCAATATTCGTAGAAAAACTCCCAAAAAAAATATGAACCGTGCCTACTGCAATGTGTACCCGTACGTACCTACTGCTATGTTTACCGTATAACATTTTTCATTTTCCTGAAAAAGCGTTACAGAGTTATTATTTGTAATGTCATTTATTATAATAAATAAAGTAGACGTATCTACACTAATATAATAAAGAGGAAAGTTTTGTTTTTTGTATGTATGTATGTATGTAATCGATAAACTCCGGAACTACTGAACTAAATTAAAAAATTCTTTCACCATTAGAAAGCTACAATATTTCAGAGTAACATAAGCTACTTTATACCATGGGAAAATATCTTATTCCCACGGGAAAATGGTTAGCAGCGGGAAAACCGTTAAATTTAGCTGATATTACCCAAATTATCCAAAGCACTTGACCGATCTTCGAGAAATTTATCACTGATATTGCTAGCATATCAAAAAAGGGCATGAACTACGTTTTGTCAGAACTTGAGGATCTGGAGTACCTGATGGAGGGCACAAGGAGCACTGCTATACTATATGAGATACAAAAATGGCAAGAAAGTTTTTTTTTCTAGTTATTGTTATTAACTCAAGTTATTTGTTCTTGAAAGGGAGACTTTGAATAAAGTTCATCATTGCATAGATCATCATTTATTAGGCAATACCATAAATATTGTAGGATAATAAACTCATTTTTATAACAAACTAACGGCCCGCCCAGCGGTTTCACCAGCTGCTACTTACATGTTTTTCCGTAGAAATTGGATCTTTGCCCGTAGTAAAAAGTCCATTACTCCGTTCCAGCAAAGGTGAATGTGTCAGCAGAAGCGGCCCGTCATGCTGAATAACTTTTACTTTGTAGCCATTACCGTATCTCTTATAGTTTAGATGGGATGCTGGTGGTCTTCATCAGGTACTCCAGATCCTCGATGACCATATACCAGCAGAAGTGGCCCGTCATGATGAACAACTTTTTCTATCAAGCCATGACCGTATCTCTTATAGTTTAGATGGTATGCTGGTGGTCTTCATAAGGTACTCCAGATCCTCGAGGGCTGACAAAAAGTAGGCCATGTTTGTCTTTAATATGCTAGTAACATCAGTGACAAATTTCGCGAAGATCTGTAAAGCGTTTTGGCTAATTTGGGTAATATCTGCTGTATTTCCCGCTTTTCCTGCTGTTAGCCGTTTCCCCGTAGGAATGAGGAATTTTCCCGTGGTAAAAAGTAGCCTATGTTACTCAGGAATGTTGTAGCTTTCTAATGTTAAAGATTTTTTGAAATCGGTCCAGTAGTTTCAGAGTTTATCGATTACATACATACAAAAAAACAAAGGTTTCCTCTTTACTATATAAGTGTAGACTAGCAACCCGACCAGCGGCTTCACCCGCTGCTACTTACCTGTTTTCCCGTGGAAATGTCATGTTTAAAAACCTTTTCTATGAAGCCTTGCACATATATCTTTCAGTTGTGCTAGGCTTCTGGTGTTCCATACTATATACGCTAACATCATCAATATCAAAGTGCCAAAAAATAGCCATGCTTAACAACTTTTATTTTGAAGTCAATACCGTAACTCAAATAATTCTGATGGAATTAGGTACTCCAGACCTTAAATGACAATGTGCCAGCAGAAGCGTCCCGTCATACTAAACAACTTTTACTTTGTATCCGTTACCAAATTCATCAGATCCTCCATACTAGGGATTGCAATCCCGCACCTGATTCAATCCCGCGGGATTAATTTGCGGGATTGGTCCAATCCCGCGCGGATCCCGCGGGATCCCGCATCTTTGTAATCGTGTTAAAAATCTCATTTGAAATACAGATTTTTCTACAAAAATTGACTTAAATTCAATAAAAATTAACATGCCTGTCATGTTGAGCTAAAAAAACAGTAAGTTTTAATTATATGAATAAATTCTAATATTGTCTTGACTCAAATCAGAATTAGGGGGCAAATTAGTCACTTTTAGATCAAAACTTTCACTAGACATATCAAATATTTTTTTACTATTTACTACCAGCAGCTGGGACTAACCTAACTATTGTGATAAGATAACTTCTTGTCGTGTGGGACACGAAGAACCCTGGTGTCAGAGTTTTTTAACTCTAGCGTCTAGAAAACTAATAAGTAATAGAAGAATGCTCTTAATCAAAGAGTATTAATGGTTTTACGAGTATCACCAAGCCTGCGTCTCAAAGAACTACAAGTAATAAATGCTCTTTCAGCTTCTACGCTAATAGTTTAGAATGTTTTGATAGTTAGGACATATTTATAGGAAATGAACGTCGAGTTTTTGCCATTCGGAAGCAAAAGTTGACTTATTTTTTGGCACAGATTTTCGATGTGCGGGATCCGCGGATCTGCGTTTTGAAGGTGCGGGATCCCGCAAGGCCAAAAATAGCGCGGGATCCTGCGGGATTGCGGATCCCGCATTGCGGGATTGCAATCCCTACTCCAGACCCTCGATGACCATGTGCCAGCAGAAGCAGCCCGACGTGCTGAACAACTTTTACTTCGAAGCCTTTACCGTATTTCTTATTGTTTGGATGAGATGCTGGTCATGTACATCAAGTACTCCAGACCCTCGATGACCATGTGCCAGCAGAAGCAGACCATCATGCTTAGCAAGGTCTGACAAAACGTAGTCCATGCCCTTTTTTGATATGCTAGCAATATCAGTGATGAATTTCTCGAAGATCGGTCAAGTGCTGTGGATAATTTGGGTAATATCAGCTAAATTTAACGGTTTTCCCGCTGCTAACCGTTTTCCCGTGGGAATAAGATATTTTCCCGTACTATAAAGTAGCCTATGTTACTCTGAAATATTGAAGCTTTCTAATGGTGAAAGTATTTTTGAATTCAGTTCAGTAGTTCCGGAGTTTATCGATTACATACGTACATACAAAAAACAAATCTTTCCTCTTTATTATATTAGTGTAGATACGTCTACTTTATTTATTATAGTAAATGACATTACAAATAATAACTCTGTAACGCTTTTTCAGGAAGATGAAAAATGTTATGCGGTAAACATAGCAGTAGGTACGTACGGGTACACATTGCAGTAGGCACGGATCTTATTTTTTTTGGGAGTTTTTTCTACGAATATTGGCATTACTGTGAGTGATTTCATAAATTTTAATAATAAGACTAACTGATAATATTTTTATTTATGACTTATTCATATATATTTTTAAAGATATAGCCTGTCAAATGAAAAAAATTACAAATCTTTGCAGATTTTTTTCATTTATTTCAATTTTTTTCATATTTCTCGTAAGAAATATAGGTATTTTGATACAAAAAATGAAAGGTACATCCTCGATATATAAGAAATTGATACCAAAATCAAAATTGTATGTAAAGCCAACGCCACATATTTTTTTTACTGAAGCGCGGTAACGCGAAAGTTTGAACGCCCCCCCCTCCCCCCTACCACGTGCTGGAGTTTGGTAACCGGGCTCAAAAACCTTAGATTGAGGTCTTCTACAAGGTCCCATATCGAAATTTCACTTAAACAAAAATCGTCACCTTTCCATACATTTCCAAAAGTCACAGACCGTACTATGTATGACTGACCATCCTATAGGACCCCCTGTGGTACTCCAAGTCACGTGTTGAGCACCACTGCCCAGGGAAGTAGCATAACGAAAGTGCGGACCGGTTACCGCTCTCACTCACTGATTGCTGTATGACTGACCATCCTATAAGACCCCCTGTGGTACTCAAAGTCACATGTTGAATACCACTGCCCCAGCAGGGAAGTAGCATAACGAAAGTGTGGGCCGGTTACCGCTCTCACTCACTGATTGCTGTATGACTGACCATCCTATAGGACCCCCTGTGGTACTCTATTCTATACTCACATGTTGAGTACCACTGCCCCAGCAGGGAAGTAGCATAACGAAAGTGCGGACCGGTTACCACTCTCACTC
This sequence comes from Phthorimaea operculella, assembly GCA_024500475.1. Classification (NCBI taxonomy): domain Eukaryota; kingdom Metazoa; phylum Arthropoda; class Insecta; order Lepidoptera; family Gelechiidae; genus Phthorimaea; species Phthorimaea operculella. The sequence continues at coordinate 83,973 of JANFCV010000361.1, read as the reverse complement.
ACTGATTGCTGTATCACTGACCATCCTATAGGACCCCCTGTGGTACTCCAAGTCACATGTTGAGCACCACTGCCCAGGGAAGTAGCATAACGAAAGTGCGGACCGGTTACCGCTCTCACTCACTGATTGCTGTATGACTGACCATCCTATAAGACCCCCTGTGGTACTCAAAGTCACATGTTGAGTACCACTGCCCCAGCAGGGAAGTAGCATAACGAAAGTGTGGGCCGGTTACCGCTCTCACTCACTGATTGCTGTATGACTGACCATCCTATAGGACCCCTGTGGTACTCTATTCTATACTCACATGTTGAGTACCACTGCCCCAGCAGGGAAGTAGCATAACGAAAGTGCGGACCGGTTACCACTCTCACTCACTGATTGCTGTATCACTGACCATCCTATAGGACCCCCCTGTGGTACTCAAAGTCACATGTTGAGTACCACTGCCCCAGCAGGGAAGTAGCATAACGAAAGTGCGGACCGGTTACCGCCTCTCACCGATTACTGTATGACTGACCATCCTATAGGACCCCCCTGTGGCACTCAAAGTCACATGTTCAGTACCACTGCCCCAGAAGTAGCATAACGAAAGTGCGGACCGGTTGGCGCTCTCACTCACCGATTGCTGTATAATGACTGACCATCCGGAGGGCCTGAGGGTTTGAACCACACCTGTTGGGGAAGGTACTCCATACTTGTAGCTAGCACATCAAAATAACCACTTAAGGCCCAAGCTTCACAGAATAGACGTAAGAAAGACAAGACGTAAAACGTGGCGACATCGCGACGCTTGAAACCGTTTCCACATAAAATGTTTTTCATACATTACAAGAGAAAAAGCTACGACGGCGAATGATATGACGGCTGACGATCACTTGTCTGACAGATGACATCTTACGTCTCATGTCTTACTTCACGCCTACTCTGTGTAGCTTGCGCCTTAGAGACAAACTTATATATTGGTATTTCATAGAAATACACTTCCCATCAAAAAAATCGAAACACCTCGGTTTTTCTCGTTTTTGGCCGAATTAAACACCAAAAAGTATTGTTTTCATTAAAAAAATTATATGACTGTGTAGCTGGCAGTTTTGTCTTTTTAGTGTGTATAAAAAATTCAAAATTCATAATTGGAACCCCACCTGTTTGTTCTGTAAATGAGATGAATGACTGAGACACGTTTGCAGTTTGCCGTTTTTAACGATTCATAACATTTTCGACATTAAAATTTAGAGCTTGTCTTATCTTATCTTAAAACTTTTGTTTTTTTTAATTGTTTACTGTGACTTTGAATCGCCTGAAAAAAGTTAGATTTTATCTGAATTATGGGTATTTTGCCCGTAGAAGCCGCCCAAGTGGTGACATTGATAAATTTTGGACTTGGTCATCGCTTTGTGACTGAATGTTTGCATTTAAGGCTCACCATTGTTCATAAAGCTTACAAACGCTATCAAAAGACTAGTCTGTTTACGCAACGTTCAGAATCTGTCGGAAATCGGGTCAGTTCTGACCGACATGATCGAATTAATGTTATGAGTTCTTTGCAAAATCGACGCCTTAGCGCTTTTCAACTGCGGCAAAAGCTATCAAATGAATTAAGATAAAAAACAAAAGTTTTAAGATAAGATAAGACAAGCTCTAAATTTTAATGTTGAAAATGTTATGAATCGTTAAAAGGCGCAAACTGCAAACGTGTCTTAGTTATTCATCTCATTTACAGAACAAACAGGTGGGGTCCCAATTTTGAATTTTGAATTCTTTTATACACACTGAAAAGACAAAACTGCCAGCTACACAGTCATATAATTTTTTTAATGCATACAATACTTTTTGGTGTTTAATTAGGTCAAAAACAAGCAAAACCGAAGTGTTTCGATTTTTTTGATGGGAAGTGTATTAAGAAAACCTAGTGTAAGTTGATCCCTTCCCTTCAAAGTTAGATTGCCATACTGGCGCAAAGCGTGGCAAAGCTCAAGCTCTTGGTGTGCTTTATACTCTTACGTATGACGTAGCGTTTCCGTGGGAGAGTGACAGTGTACATTCTTGGGCAGGGCACATAAGGTTTCAAGGAAAGACTTTCCCAAGGAAATTAAATTGACTTAGTTATTATCAAGTATAATTTACTATACATTGGTATCTTTTACCATCCGTGTTATAAACGACAGATAATGCGTTGCGTGCGTGCGTCTGTCATCGCCATAATATTTCTGCACGCACGCACGCGTGCTGCGTTTAGTCGTTAGCTGTAAATTTAATTTAATTAGCCGAGTGGTAGCGGCTAAGAATCCTGCCACCCCTATTCTACTCAGGGTGTGTAAAAGGCGACATAGAGTTTATGACCTTGGCTTCAATATATGCCGTCCATGGTCAACCGTATGGTGGCGGTAATACCACCTACGATAGCATTCCCAAAGGGGTTGACGTCAGGCAGGCGGCCGGTCGTAAAATTAAGCCAAATCCTTTTGCAACATGATTTTGTGTTCATACAAAACATATTGCGCCGACCCCAAGTAATTGGGATAAGGGCAAGCAGATGAGGATGAGCTTTTAATTTAATTCATTGAATTCATCAGTCTAGGCTGTTATAAAATGGGAACCGTCAGTATTTGGTAGAATTAGAATCGAGTCCTATTTGTTTTTGTAAATTGTCCCAGATTGAGAGATATAAAAATAAAAATGCAGTTTCAATCCTTTTCGGCTTTTTATCGACAAGTTTGCAATAAACGTTATTTCCTTACCGACTTCAAAGCGATAAATGTAGGTTAATGTGCATTTCTCACGTGTATGCGACGGTAAATCTTTTCTTCCATTACATAACGATACAAACATACAATTTCATTATTGTTACACGTATGAATAGGAAGAGAAACAGATCTTTAAATTATAGGAAGAAAGATAATCCAATAAATAACAGATATTTAAAAGATAACGAAAAACAAAGTGGTGGTTATCATCATACCTTTCAATGAGACGATATTTCTTTTCTTTATCTTTGACTTGCCTTGTGTAACAGAACAGTCGGTTGTAATGAAATGATCTATTTTCAACATCTAACATAACTCAACTACTTCATATACGAATAGATGGCGCTATCTTTAGTTTTATGTTACTTTTAGTTGCCCATAAAATAATGTCAAAAATCAAATTAAAATACGATAATGGCAATGAAATATAGAGATTTGTTACGTGACCTTAAAACGACAAAAATGATATCTTTTGGACTGTAGCAAATAAAATCAAATCAGCTTGAGCGATAAATACTTATTAAAATCAAATCAAAGCTATCAATAACTAGCAATAAAAAGCTAGTGTACCAAACAAGTGCATCATATCATGAAACTTACTAATGAATGGAATAATAAAAATAGACTAAATTTTAATGTTTACAACCTAAGATTTCGGAAACCAACTATAGTTTGACAACTTCGTGCACGACCTTCCTGCGGGGTACAGACGGTCGGGGGGCGAGGAAGCACGTCATTTTAATATGACGTGCAGCGTGGATGCGCGCGTCACCCTTCCCCGCTACACCTCCCGCTACCCGCTGACATCTCCCCTCCCAACGTCTGTCACCCCTAGGGAAGGTCGCGCACGAACTAGCCGGACTATAATTGTAGGTGTAAAACTTGCCACTCCTTAACCCAGTTAGCTTATTGTGATGTGAAAAGTCTCCGTCACGCAAATAGTTTGACAGACTGTTGACTGTAGTTATCCAATATTTTCCTACTTGACATCATTATCTACACTACGGCATAATCATCCATGTAATAGTATTAGATAATCTGTCTTCTGCCTGTCATGCTTACCAATCGGTACCTTTCAAAGTAAACATCAATTACAAATGTGGGTAGCGGCAGAGAGATTGTTATTATAACGCCTACAGGCCAACCAGGCTAACAAGCAAATCAGGGACGTCAAACTAATTGTCAAGTGCAAAAAATGTGGTACGGATAGCAAAAAACTTCACTTTTTATGTAACTATGGTTAACATTATTATTATTCATGTCGGTACATGTAACTATATGGTCCGTAAAAAAATACTGCAAATATTTAAGGGGTGAGTCAGTCCATGAAACTTAACAACTTTCTCCAAAAACATAGGTAGAAATAAAAAACCAACCAAAGTGCCAATCGCGAAAATCCGAAATGGGGCTGACTGAACCTTTTGTAAACTCTCTATTTTGTGCCACAGATTCTAATTTCTGAAGTTGGAAAACGTGTCATTATTAGGGGTTTTGACATAACGGACAGAAAAAATGAACGCCGAAAGATTGATAGATGACCTAAAAATTGCGTGCACCATATTGTTTTACTCCATTATATCAATTTCAAACCAAATAAAGTGATGCAAGCGATTCTCGACTTTATTGACGATCCTCAAAATTCCCCAATTTTTGATTTTTTTCTATAGATATGTTACTACATCTCTACAATATTGAAATTTATCAAATGTTAATAAGGTCGAAAATTGCTTGCACCATATTTTTTAACTCTATTACTGGTTTTAAAGCAAAAAAAGTGGTTCAAGCAATTTTCGACCTTATTGACAATTTTCAGAATGCCGTGGATTTTTGAAATTCTTTGTTATATAGGGTTACATTTAATTAAGTACATGTCTCTTGAGGGTGTGATCTACTCACAAAACTGAACAACTTTTATTTGAAACTTTTCTTCGAAATATGAATAAAAAATATGGGCCTCCCATACAAAAATGCTAAAAAAGTGTGTCATGGTAGGTCCAAATCTTTTTCATATTTCGAAAAAAAGTTTCTAACAAAAGTTGTTCAGTTCTGTGAGTAGATTACACCCTCAAGAGATTTGTACTTAATTAAATGTAATATGTTACTACATCTGCTGTATGAAAATTTGTCAAATGTCAATAAGGTCGAAAATTGCTTGCACCATGTTTATTAACACTACTACCGATTTCAAATAAAAAAAGTGGTGCAAGCGATATTGGAACCTTATTGACAAGTCTCAAAATGTCTTGGATTTTTAAAATTCTTCGATAAATATGTTACATCATTTCTAAAATACTCAAATTTGACAAATGTCATTAAGGTCAAAAATTGTATGCCCATTTTTTTTTATTCCACTAACAATTGAATAGCTCGTATTGAAAAATAGGTTATGACATTATCAAGATATATTGTGTGGGGCATCCGTTACGACTGTTGGCCCTGTCCCTATCTATATTTCTATGCATGTGTCAATGGTCAAGTCATTTTGTGACCAAAAAGGCTTGATTAAGTTGGACATATTCGGAATATACTTAAAGTTATAGATTTCATAGATTGAAAATTCTTTGTTACTTTAAAGTAAGTGTTTGGTTCATTTCCAAGTTTCATGAGCAATTAGAAGAATTTTGAATTCTTATTTCAATTAAATTTCCGACCTAAAACATACTTTTATCATCTGAACAACATGGGTCCAAAAGTAGTATTAATCTATGTAACTTTCTAAAGTTTCATAGACCCTCAAGAGGGTCATTATTTTTTGCCATCGCTACCGCACATTCAAGTTTTAGGCTCTTTTTCCACTACTCCGATCCGGTATGCAATAATTTCCGATCTGATTTAGAAATCTATTAAAATACTTTACTCGCTTTTCCACTACACCGGTATCCGGATTTAATCGAAACGGTAATTTCCCGAACAATTGGTATTGGTACAAAAATTATGCATGCTTTAAAACAATTTTACATTCTACCATGTCGTCCGTCCGATTCCGAGTCCGCCGAGATAATAAAACTTTACTGTCCGTTTTTTACCGGATAGGTGGGAAAGCGGTGACCGGATTTCTGATATTTTTCGGATGGCTATATCCGACATCCGGTTACGGATCGGAGTAGTGGAAAAAGAGCCTGATCATTATGTCAAAAATCTTCAAAAACGTTGTCCAAATCGTAAATCGGTAGATACCGGTTTATTAACACAATAAACCGGTAGATTTGGAAGATTCACATTTTCACCAAAGAATATGCTTGTTTAAATCCAAATTGTTATTTAGTCCATCTAATATTTCGCTCCAAAACACCGCAGATTAGAAAATTCAATTGAAAAATATTCTTTGATTTTTTTGCATAATAATAAGTGTAAAGACATGGATAATGCAATCTATATACCAAACGTCTCTATTTTTATTTCTTTTTATAACTTGAATAATTTGTGCTATAATCGGTAGAAGAGGGTTGAAACCGGTACTACCGATTTTTGGGTTAGCTCTGCGAAAACTGCATCGATACTCTTTTGTTTTCATCGTTCAACTTAGCGTGGTCAGGCTGTAAAATGAAGCCTTTACCGGTTCTTGAGTAGCGCCATCTACTGGCATTTAAAAACATACCGTGTGTTGAAAAAAGTCTCATTGCACTTGCACTCCAGTTTGTTTAAATTTTAACGCATTTTACAAGTTTACGATAACTTTTGGCAATAATAAAATATTTTGTGCGATACTTTACTTACCTACTTAAATTGTATTGCTTTGGAGCCATTATTATTTGAAACAAAGACAAAAATTGTAAAAGAAACAGGTTCTTCATGTCGATGTTTTCCATTTCGTCAAGAAAGTGTGATTGTTTTATTCTATGTGGGCGTTTTATGGCAGTTTCTATTCTTCACCGAAATACCTTCGATTATGATCCGGAACCGTCGTCGTTTAGATTGTCTAGGAATGTAAACACCATCGTATTATGAGCAAACTATGGCGCAAGCTCCACAGGAGACGTGAGACGTGCGACATCGCGACGCTTGAAACCGTATCCATATAAAATATATTAAAACAAAGAAGCAAAGCTACACACGTCAGACAGACGGCTGACGATCATTTGACTGACGGGTGCTATCCCACGTGTCTCTTCGTACATCTCCTTTGTGGAGCTTGCGCCTATGAGATACGAAATCTTACGCGGAATACCGTTGATGTGATTAGATTACATTTTTACGAAGACCTGGAAAACCAGGTGTGATGCCGGCTAATAAAAGCATCACCCCATTTCTACCCGTGTGTGTCGCAAAAAGTGGGATGGGGCCAGGGAATGGACAGCAGCATCATTAAATAATTTGGTCTCAAAAAAAGTTTTATGAATTAAAGAGGATCAAACTATACTACGAATCAGCTAGTACCTAATTCGGTAGTTTAGTATTTATGAATAGGATAGTACAGGTATTGGCAAAGCTTTCGTTTTCATCTTTTATAGGCATTTCTATTTTACTGCCTATACACTAAACGGCACACAATAGGTAGTTCGTAAACTTTCTTCCAATTTTCACTTTGTCAAAGCCACTTGAAGATTGTAGGCGGCTTCTAGTGGTATGTAACATTTTTGAGGATGAAAATGAGAGTGTGCAGACAAATCAATTGCAATTAATATTGTTATAGTGTTGTAAGCAAGTAGTGCACCATCAGAATAATACGTAGAGTTTGCATTTCATGCCAATTTTTTTATTGGTACGTATTCTGTGCTAAACATGTCATAAATTAAAGTACCTATACCTTACCTCTGCTAAAGCGCTTCTTTCGAGTGATCTCTAGGTAAGCAGTCTTAAGTACTTTAAAAAGATTATTGTGGGTGGGATCATGGTTTAACTGAGGTTTAACTGGTTGCTAGTGCAAGCAATCTTTATCAGCGAAATAAAATACATCGGTTTAAATTTACTTAATGACTCTATCTACTACGTAACGTACTCTTCAGGTGCAAGGGTTGGCCGTAAGCCGTGAATACATGCAGTTTCCAAGGACTTTGCTAACCTTCTATGGCACTCAAGGTACTTGAGGTCCTACACTCAGGGACCTGTCCACGAAAAGTATGTCATAAACTACCCACCTATCGCTTTTATTTTCAGTCCAGTCCAAATCCAGGCTCCTAGAGGAATAGTTATGGCAAATCACTGGATTTGACCCCCTTAACTTTGGCCCAAAATATTACTTCCATTTGAGGCTACAAGATGGGCCCTCCCGCATACTCCTCGACACAGCTTCACCATTATAATTAATGGTTATTACCATGGGACCGATAATGGCCGGTTTGGGTGAAAGTGGTCGCGCCGGTTGCGACAAACTGTCTGCCTGTGTCCGCACCGGCAACACTCAGAGCACCACGCATGCTTACGTGATTGCTAAATTAATACTTTCAATCTTCTTCTTTTCGTGTGGGACACCGAGTCGTTCAACGACCCGATGAACCCTGGTGTCAGAGTTTTTCAACCGCCTACTGCAAGTAGCAGGCCTCTGACATGGCTGTGTAACGACCGCCATCATAGACAGCAACCGGGACCGACGGCTTAACGTGCCCATCCGAAGCACGGAACCATCTTACTTGCGGACAATCAGATGGTTCAGCCTGCAATGTCCTAACCAGACTGGGAACAAATTCACAAAGTGATAAATATCCACTTTGTGAGTGACTCCACCGGGAATTGAACCCGGAACCTTTGCGTGGCAGGCAGGCATACTAACCACTGCGCCACATCGGCTGTCTTAATTTATTATTTACTTTCAATAATATTTGCCAAGTGTTTCATTCGTTTATGAGGTTCGATTTTGTTAGGCAACTAAGGTTTATACGTGCATCATTTTATCATCTCATATTGAACCTGCGACTTTCGGCATCTGTACTGCCGACGTCTCTATGCTCATGGTAATCTAGAAACGCGTGGCAGGACTCCATCTACCGGGATTTCAACTAATTCCCAGCGACTTCATTCTTTACAGATTGAATGTGGCCAAAGCGATGAAAGCCAATGCTAGGGTAGATTAGTTTGCTGGCACACTTATTGGTAACTTAGCAGTAGGTACAGCAGGTTGATACAACCTTGGCTCGGTATCAACATCAGCCATACATCAACTCGGGGCAGAAGACTGGTTGGGGTGGAGAAAGTCGGAGACACAGAACAAGCTTGCTGGACCGGCTCGCCCTGACCTTTGGGAATTTACTTTCGCACAGGAGATACATTTTTGGCAATCACTTTTTTTGCGCATGTGTTTATAACTAAATAGAAATCCTGTGTAGTTTTTCGATACTTACCTACTTAAAATCTTTAAAAAGAGTGACGATGACTAGAAATAGGGAATAGGCTATTCGCCGTTGGCAGTTTGGCCCTCACTTACTAAATCAATAAGCTTATCAGCTGACCGGCGATCTTGTATGGGAGGTAAATTTGTTTTCTTCATATTTCGACCCACGTCCAAGTTGTTCAGTTTCATGAGTACATACCTTGACCTCCTTTCGTCTTGTTATACCTTTTTGGTACTCCCTGAGAGTGCATGGGAATTACAATACATTTCTAACTGTAAAGATTGGAATGTTGTTTAATGCTGTTGGTTGGAAACACTTCTATCACCTCCCCATTTTGAATGTAGGTAACTTTTCTGATGTACTTACCTACTATTGAGGAGCCATTGATGTCTTCAACGTCCATGGTTCACATACACAAGACAATAATTAAACACTTAACCTTACCATACTTCTATACGCGCCCATCACCTCCCTTTTTGGAATGGAGGTAACTTTTCCGATGCACTATTGAGGACCCATTGAAGTCTGGAACCTCCATGGTTCACACACACAAGCCAATAATTTTACCACGATTGTATCTACACTTGAACAGGTAGCCAGCGAGCAATGCACCTCATTTCCATAATGAGATACGTATTGGCCTCGATTCTGACAATCATTTTCATGAATAATACTTTTTTTTTGGTCTCTGCCCAAGTCTGATAATTTTTAGCCATTGTAATGCTAGCGACACTCAACTGATATATATTCTTTTGCCACTGTGATTTTCTATACTAAAAACTGTTAACAGAATACGAAAGTACCAAAACTATCCAACTGACATACCATCGACACCCAACTACTCGACTTTAGCCCCGTAACACTAATCGATAAAGAAAAAGATACCTAATGTCGAGGAATAGGTAATCAAGTTGTCATTAGATCTTCCTATAATTTCTCCTCTCTCCCATATTAGGAATCAATTGTCACTAGCGATGGTGCACATTTTATGTCACACTTTTTTTTCTCTTTACGCAAAACCGACTGATGTGTATAAAATTAATTGAGGAATGTGTCCGTGCGAATCGAGTCCACTATCTCGGTTAGTGTTGTGAGAATAGGCTCAATTGAATCGGTCCCGCGATGCTGATGTACTGTTATACATTGTTGTACAGTGTAACCTGATAATTAGTATTATTAGAATTGTGTCTGACAGTGTCTGATAGAATCACGACAATAGGCGGACCTCGAGTGGTATTTAGTTAACAATCTCATGTAGGTATTTTTCCGCATTTCTGTTCTTTCTTTTCCGTGTGATGCCGGCTTAGAATAGCATCACCCCATATCTTTCCCGATTTGAGAGTTCATGTATTGCAATTTTAGTTGACAGGCTGACAATCTGTTACTATAGTGATACACACAGCCTTCTCAATGACTTCAAACTTTTGGCACTTTTGGCAGACATGGAGTATATGGCCGTTTTACACCCGTTTACGCTCTGCCTACCCCGCAATGGATATAGGCGTGATATACGTATGTTTTCTATGGAATTACGACAATAGGACCTCGTTTGGTATTTACAATCATGTATGTTCCGCATTTCTTTTCTTTCTAGAAGTTTTCTTAGAAGAGATCTTCAGATGGTTGAAATATTTCCGTGGGGTACCTATCATTGATCATTCAATTTATAGAGCATTTTAGTTCTCACGTAAGTGATTATGATACATCATACATCTTGAAAATATTTGATTTACTCCAACCAATGAGGAATTTTCTGTCTGACAGTTCTCGCCTCTTTATACAATTTCATGCCAGATGGCGCTGTAAAAATAATGAAATGAAAGATCCAACATTTTTAACAATACGCCCGCTCAAATTAGTTATTTTGACAACTATCAAAATCAAGTTAATGCTATGGCATAAGGTCTAGTACCTATGTTTAAAATATGATTTCTAGTATAGGTTTGATAGCTGTCAAATATGGCTTTTTCACCGTACTTGATTAGGAGTAGAAGCGGGCACCATCGCTATGGTCGTAATCAGTCACAGAGATCATCATCATCATCACTTTAGTAGTTGACATATTTTGATTTTGCTCAATTTTTGCCCACAGACTAATATCCCTGGAGGTGCTACCCCGGCCTGATGTGCAATGCGAGCAGATAGCGTGGCGCCTGGTCGGTCTACTGGGCGGAGAGCAGGGAGCCAACTTAAAGGCCAGGACTTCGAGGTTGGCTTCGGCACTGGCCAGCTACAACCCTGCATCGAGAGAGGTCGTGGATACGAGAAGAAGACAGCTGGATGCTGCTGTGCAAGGTAAGAAAAAGACAGCTGCTGGTCGGTCTACTTAGAAGGCAGCAGGGCGCCAACCTGAAGGCCAGGACTTCGAGACTTGCCTCGGCACTGGCCACCTACAATCCAGCGTCGAGAGAGGTCGTGGATACCAGAAGAAGACAGCTGGATGCTGCTGTGCAAGGTAAGAGCGAGACAACTGATGGTTGGTTTATTAGGCGGGGAGCAGGGCGCCAACCTGAAGGCCAGAACCTCGAGGCTGGCTTCGGCACTGGCCAGCTACAACCCTGCATCAAGAGAGGTTGTGGATACCAGAAGAAGACAGCTGAATGCTGCTGTGCAAGGTATGAGAGAGACAACTCATGGTTAGTCTACTTGTAGGGAACGGGGCGCCAACCTGAAGGCCGGGACTTCGAGGCTGGCTTCGGCACTGGCTAGCTACAACCCTGCATCAAGAGAGGTTGTGGATACCAGAAGAAGACAGCTGAATGCTGCTGTGCAAGGTATGAGAGAGACAACTCATGGTTAGTCTACTTGTAGGGAACGGGGCGCCAACCTGAAGGCCGGGACTTCGAGGCTGGCTTCGGCACTGGCCAGCTACAATCCGGCTTCAAGAGAAGTGGTGGATACCAGAAGAAGACAGCTGGATGCTGCTGTGCAAGGTAAGAGCGAGACAACTGATGGTTGGTTTATTAGGCGGGGAGCAGGGCGCCAACCTGAAGGCCAGAACCTCGAGGCTGGCTTCAGCACTGGCCAGCTACAACCCGGCTTCGAGAGAGGTCGTGGATACAAGAAGAAGACAGCTAGATGCTGCTGTGCAAGGTAAGAGAGAGACAACTGACGATTAGTTTACTTGAGGGCAGCAGGGAGCCAATCTGAAGGCCAGAACCTCGAGGCTAGCTTCGGCACTAGCTACCTACAATCCAGCGTCGAGAGAAGTCGTGGATACCAGAAGAAGACAGTTGGATGCTGCTGTGCAAGGTAAGAGAGAGAACCGCCGGTTGTTCTACTTGGCAGAAAGCAGTGAGGCAATCTGAAGGCAAAGACTTTGAGACTGGCTATATCACTGGCCAACTACAACCCTGCTTTGAGAGAGGTCGCGGATACCAGAAGAAGATAGCTGGATGCTGCTGTGCAAGGTAAGAGACAGAGAACTAAGCAAAGCAAAAGAGAGCAAAGATCCAATCTGAAGGACATTGAGACTCACTTCGGCGCTGGCCAGCAACAACAACAACAACCTAGCATCAAGAGAGGTGGGGGAACAAGAAGAAGACAGTGCAAGGTAGGACAGTGTACAAATTAGTCCTCTCCATCTTCAAATTCACCTGCCACAGTAAACTGTTGGACATGGACCTCCCCTAATTGGAGGGAATTAGTAAAGGCCATGAGTGCAGACCGGCGGCATGACAAGTCTTCAAAAATAGGATAATTATCTTTTGAAACCTTTGCTCTCAGTTTTGCAATCTGTCATCGATATGAAAGAAACGCTAGCGGCTAAGCTAAACTGTGAACGAAGTCTCCCTCCCGCTCATCTCAATTAGACTGTATTAGACCCTATTAGAGAGCTAATAGCGTTATGACACTCAGTTAGATCGCCCACACCCGCCCCATAAAGTGCTATTAATAGTATTACTTAACTTAATCGGCTTTTCACGCCAAAAGTTAAGCGAGCTCTATATTGACTGAAATTTTACTCAAATAAAAATTGGAAATGGGCTTTTCAAAAGAAAATACAGCTTTTCATAAATGGAAATTAGAAAATTGTTAAATTCGTTAGTGACGCGACAGAGACTTGAACCCGGGAGCATCGGGTACCGTCGCACTGCTCTGCCAACTAAGCTACCGGATTGACGCTAGGGAATTCTTTTATCTCATTTTCATTTATAGCACTGTGCTGTGACTGTGCCGAGTGCATTGAAATTCTATTTTAACAGCTTTTCCTTGCTTATATCAACATCTGTCATTTTACTTTTAATGGTTATTTTTATATGATGAATAATTAAGTAGGTAACGCATTTGTATTATTACATCTCATTTTGGGATGAAACATTTATTTTCCAAATAAATTAAAGCCGCATGTTTTCTGTCATACATCATCTGTCAGTGAGAAGAATGGCTAAAAATTCGCTATTTGAAGTGACCTGTAGAATCGAGCCCAGCGTTTCATTTCTCTTGTGTGGCAGGCAACGTCTGTAATAAATGATGTTAAGTGTTTATCTTCGGTTTCTATTCCTTAGGAAACGTTAATCGGAAAATCTGTTGCTCTGTCGGTATTTAAATATGTATTGCTTCCGGCAGATCAGTGATTTGGATTTCAAAATATTCATATTTTTGTAACGCATGGCTGCCTGCCTTTAATCTTTTGCTACCATAAATTTTGGTAAAAAGGCAGTTTTTTTCATAATAGAAAAAGAAAATGACGCAACGCAAAATTGATGCAGATATCCAGCAGAGATGCGACTTTAGTAACAAAAAACGATTTTTCAATAATCGTTTTTTTCAAGTCAATCAAAAAATCGATTAAAATTGTATCTAAATAAATATCGATTTAAAAAAGAGTCTATATTTTGTTTGTACTCAGAAATTTGTTAATTAAAATTGCATGATCGATTATAAAACTTCTATAATTTTCGGAAAAAAGCATAGATTTTTTTAATAAAATATTATTTTTTCACATCCCTAGCATGTACTTACATGTCATACATATAATAAATTATCTTCGTTTCAAAATATTGATAGTTACAGGAATTTCGGACTTTTGCTAAAGATGTACACCGCTAGCTACACGCAGTTTGTTACAAATTATTTTATTACACACAGGTATTTATTTACAGTTCATTGCAATGTTATTTTTCGTTAAGTAGGTAGGTATAAAATTAACATACTTTCTGTTATGCAATAAGTACTTACAGCTCGAAAAACCAGTTATTTTTATAACCATGCAGTCGGTATCGGTTCATTTTGTAAAATCATCGTCACATGTTTCGTAACACACAGTCAAATGCTCATTTGATTACTTTAATCTTTTATAAGTGTTAAATAAGTAGGTAAATAGCGCTTTCTTTTTTACACGCGTCATCGTAGCTTTGTATTGGACACACTTTTGGAATGTACCAAACTATTTGTTGATTTTCAAATAATATATGCAAGATCGAACATAATCGATAAAGATGAGGAGTAGGGTCGATTAAATTATTCTCCGCAGGCAGGATTTGAACCTGCGACCTTCAGCATCTGTTCTTCTGGCGCCACTAGCAACTGGGCTACCGCGCAGTTCTATCCTAGCCTGCGGATTAAGTAAATAGGTATATCTTAGCCACAAACCACGCGTTACTTTTTGGCTAACATATACTTAGGGTTTCCAAAAATTTTATCTCTACACGGAAAGTGTTTTAAATTTTGGTATTTAAATTGTCCTCACTTTATGTAACAACATGGAAGACCGTGTTACTCGAAGGTCCCTTATACCTAAGCCGTTTAAATCTCCCATAAAATATTTTTAAAATATATTAAAAACAAAACACACAAAAGAAATGCAGCCTAGCCTTCTGCTTCATCTTCTTTTGGTGAAGAACCCGTCAGATGACTCTTGGCTAATGTTACTATGTTTACCAGGTCTGGGCACCCACGGTCTGACCGCCGACGGTTCAGGAGCGCTGATCTCCTTGCACGTGGCGATGAAGAACGAGCTCCAACGACACGTGGAGACCTACAAGCAAGCACTGCACAAGATCGAGGAGTTTGTGAGTCTTTAATACTTTACAAATACAATGTCTTCTCTCTACGCGAAGACCTTAGCCTCCGATCTGTGTAAAAACCAGGAGTTTGACTTTTGATGTTTCCCCCCCAACTGTAGCCATGATTTAAGACAGTTTAGAAGTACAAAGAATTAGCTATTGCTCACTGCTCAGGCTCAAATGATAAACAACAAAGGATACAAATTCTTGGCACTATACCATAGAGAGTTTACAGAAAGTTTAGTCGACCCTATTTAAGATTTTTGCGATTGTCCCTTGTTACTCAGCTAGGTGTGCTACTGTCAAAAACTTCCCCTGAGTTTCCGGTTATTTCCAGTTAAAGTCAGTAAGTGTCAAAATCATCGCTAGTAGGTACTGAGTGTAGTGAGCCATCTGTAAAGGCGCCCCGCGCGCCGTTTCCCTAATTTGTGATCATAGGATCCTGAGAAACGATTAGCTATTCACAATTTCCCTGTGTTTCAGTCCCCAGTGACCATAAACCAGGACCCAGCCTCGTCCTCCCACCAGCGGCTCCTGGCGCTCACCCACGGCGACGTGGAGCGAAGACTCATTGACAACAAGAGCCTCCTCACCATCATTGACAAGCCTGCTTTGAAGCAACTGCAGGTATTCATTCACTACCCTGGGTACGCCTAGGGCAAGATCTACCGTTTTTGCCTTCTAGTTGCTACCAGCCTATCCGTAGGACGTCTAAGCTTGCCGAGGCGTGGCCTGCACTCGAAAACATAACTATGTCTATCTAAGTACAACGTTTTTAACGCTTGGAAGAATATTTTATTTATTCTGCTACTATCAATGTTTCTTATAAACACATTTGATTATGATCCGTATGCTGACCTCAAAACTTTAATTTGAAGATGGGACCCCATGACGATGAAGATCTAACTTATTTAAACGTATATTATCTTCGCAGACGCTTGTTGCTGCACTTGCTGCGAGGGTGGAAAGTGACAAGGCTGTGCTGGCTTCCGTCGGACAGATCAAGAGGAGTGACCCCACGTTGGATACCAGTGATGCAAGGTAGGTGAAACAATCGATAAAAAATATTTTTTCAGGTGATATCTTTCTAGTCTTAACTTTGGTCTTTAGAAGCAGCCTATAAGATGAGTCTTCTTTGAACAGTAGATATCCAGAGACTAATAGGTATCAACCTACAGCCCTTGGAAAGTACAAATATAGCAACAAATTGTAATATGCGTGTCTTCCTAATCCTCCATTTTAAATTACACTTTAATTGCCGTACAAAAATGTTGGTTTCCTGTAAGGATGTTCAATATTTTGATAAGCATCTAAAAAGGAATCTAACTATGAGTCATTATTTCATTCTACATGCTTCTACGGAACCAAAAGGTACCTCTACTCAATGCTTTTACATTTACGTCCATTCGTTAACGCGTGCAGAGTGTCAATCACATCAAGTCATCAACATAAGTACTCTAAGGTGTCAACGGTTTATTTTTGCCTACTTTCAATTTTTATCGTCATTGTGGCTGGGGCAATATATTACCTTACCACGCCTTGCCCCACCCTCCAAAACCTGGCTTTGAAGGTGAATGTCAAGTTCGAAAGCGAAGGTACCTACTTACTCCCGATTTCCTCTTTGGCCCTATCCTCATACTAACGGGGGCAAAGGGAAGAAAAACCAATGGACAACGAGAACACACGTTATAATGTGAACCATTTCGTATATCATCTTGCATTCTTGCCCATTATCTGTCTGATTGTAGAAAACGATAAAATAATGACCTCAAACAGCCTCAACCACACAAGTGTGCGGTAAACATAAGTGCTTCGGTTTGAACATTTGAACCAGATTTAAAGTTCAGTTACGCGTAGAGATTTTATTGAGATTAACTGTTTCGACATGTCATATTAACCAGATTAAAATACAGGGTGTAAGTTTTGAACGAAAGTTTTGCAGGCGTGCTCAGACCATGACACTGAACAACTTTGGCCACGGAACATATAGCGGTAAACGAGAAAAAACTCCGATCTCTCAAACTAAACTCACTATCAATCAGCTGAATTAATGTCTTGATCGAGAATTTGTATATTCTATAGGAGAATAAAATTACTGTATCTTGGGTGATTAAATCCATATCTAGAGAAATTACGCCCCAATAAAATGCGTTTTTGGAGAAATCAATCCACAATATGGCGTTTTACGCCACCATAGACTAAGATGGAATAACTGTCAAAATATGACAGCTAATCCCTCAAAGTCTACGGATATCTTGCGGATTAGTTAATCCAAAAACGCTTATCACCCGCTCCCGCTTCCGCGGCTATCACTGCCGCGGCCTAAATATCTTGAAAAATAACAAAGACAACCTCACATTCTGAGCCCGTTTCTTATGTCGTATAATCGTCGTATAATGCATAGCGAGTGAGTTTTCCGTTATCTGACTGCTTACTCCACATTATTGTAGGGATGAGTAACAATAATCGATTTTTACAATATCGATTTTTATTTTTCGATTATGCCTTTTTAATAAATCTGTTCATAATTACCCGACTGTCTTAGAAAGGGGACTATGTTTTCGAATTTACCTATGTATGTGGACAGAAAAACAAATTTCGTGTGCTACAGCGCAAACGGCTGAGCGGATCTATTCTTGACATAAATATGAAGTGTCGTTTTGTTAGATTCATCTCAGCAGCGCAAGGAGCTATATCTCATGATAGCGGATTTTAATCGCGAAATACATCTTCTAAAAAACAGGCAGACAGAAGCACTTTATTGCTCACATTAAACATAGATACAAATACTTAAACAGAAACAAACAACATTATACAAGCAAATTATCGCATTGGGGTTTTTGTATCTTTAATACATCTGCATGTTTTTATCACCTAATAAATTTTTTTTTTGGCTCGTCTTAGTACCAGCGATATTTTGTTTCAGCGATATGAGGTTTCGTTTTTTTTGGTCGAATATCACATATTTACCTAGGTAAAAAATATGGAAATCTTTTAATTTTGAAAATCGATTTTTTTCTGGATTATCTGTCTAGAAATAATCGATTACTGAAAAATCGATTTTTCTTTACTAAAGTCACATCCCTACATAGTGTCGTCCCACGGGGGATCAGACATCGTTTGTAAACAATAGTGAATAATCGCGACCGGTTTTTCAGATAACAGGTATCTTTTAATTGGTCTAGTATGTGGCAAAGCTAGAAAATGGTTTCAATGTGCATTGTTAGACACAGAATCTGCAATAGATATCACAGTATGACATGACTTATTGGACTCAATTCCAATGCAACTCTTTAAAAATCTGTAACTAAAATTAGTTCTGTCACTTGCAACGTTACAAATAAATAAAAATTAATGAAAAATTTAACGTGTCAATTAAGATGTACACTGTAGGCAATATTACTATAGGTACCTAACTATAACAGCCACAATAAAGTCCACTACTGAACATGGGCCTCCCCATAGTAGGGGGGGTATTTGCCATACTTACCACGCTTGGCAGGCGGGTTGGTGAGCGCAATGCAAGATGTTGCAATGCGATTGCGAAATTCATCTAGGGATTGAACCTCTGGCTGTGCCTCTGGATAAATATATTTCGCGCTATTTTTCTCGCGTTTTGTAACCCACTAAATCTCATTCACTGATGGATAAATTACGATTGTTTTTTTAAGTGATTGTAAATTGTAAGATTGTATAGTCCATTCGCTTAGATAGTGCCGCGGTGACCATGTCATTCCATACAAAATTTGACGTTGTCTAAGGGAAAATGACATTGTTATACAATAAAAATAAAATAAAATAAATAAAGTTTTATTGCAGGCACTTTAGTACCTACCCATAATCATTGTCTTACAAACTAAACTTAGGACTACAAATGTGGACTGGGCTGGACTTTGCGAATAAACTAACTGTTACTGTGCTCCCCATCACTATAAAACCAGGAGATATAAATCATAATACGTGGCGATGCAAAAACCTTACACAACCACTTTCATTTAAGAGAATAAGTCAGACCTGTGTGAAATGATTTTATCGTCACTTGCTTTGTTAGTTTTGTAACGAAATTAGTTTCTTTAATTAGGACCTGTCATAATTTTAAGTGATAATTTTGACAGTTAAAAGTAGCGCAGTGGGGCTGGGAAGTAGTTGCATGGTTATTTTTTTAAGGGTCACCGTGAATTTGCTTTTTTGTGATGAGCTTTTAATTAAACACATTAAAAGTAATTACATGACGTTAGAAATGTAGCATAACACTTCCCATGGCGTCGCTTGGTAGCAAAAAATTACTGTCTACTGTACGAGTCATTATGCCGTGTGGTGCCAGATTAGAGTAGCATCACCCCATATGTTTCCCGGGGTGTCGTAAGAAGCTAAGGGATCTGAGAGTTGATGTATATCGCAATTTTAGACGACAGACTGACAATCTGTTACTTTGGTGATACATAGTCTTCTGAATAACTTGAATAAACTATTGTCAGATATGGTGTAAATGGACGTTTTTACAGCCGTTTAAGATCTGCTTATCCTGCAAGGCTACCTTATGTTAACAGATGCCTTTAGAACAATTTTCAAGGAATCATCATCTTCCTGCCCTTATCCCAAATCAGTTGAGATCGGTGCAACATGATTTGATTTAACACGAAGTCATATAGCAAAATAATTTGGCTATGTTTTATGACCGCCCACCTATCATACCATAACAGCCGCAATAGTCCACTGCTGGGCATGGGTCTCTCCTTTATTTATCGGAGGGTATTGCCATTCTCACCACGCTCGGCAGGCGGATTGGCGAGGCGAGCGTATTTCAAGATGCTGCCAGTTCCCTGGATGATTATCCCTTACGGGTAGAATTGGGGTGATGCTATTCTAAGCATCACATGGCACTCACCAACAGCCGCCTGCCTGATCAGATCAACATTCTTTTATGCAATGTCTCCCTAAATTTAATCTCCTAGTTACCTACCTATATTTCTATTTCTAATAAAAATGATCAAGCCGTGAAGATTGGAAGCACCTACCGTCCACAGAACAGACAGATAGCATCTCACTTTCACATTGGTAATACCTATATTAGCTGGTAATAGTAAGTTATGGTAACCGGTCTTGGTGGGATTGAATCGAGACACGACTTGAACTGGGCGATCGGAAACGGAAATAAGACAAGACCAATGGTATTATATGTAGGTTGTAGGACAAGACAAATTTAAAACAAGCAGATCGTTGAAAGCAGATGTATTAAAAACAAAAACCCGACTCCGTTATTCTCAAAGTTGTATTTTACCATGAAAATCCGCCATCTTGATTTTATGAATTTTTAATATATAGCCAGTGTTACTCGCGTTGCTACGAATATCTATCGACACTTCACATGTCAAGATCCGCCCAACCATTTGAGCTGTAGTTCGTGAAAACGAATTTTTTGTCTACATACATAAATACATACATACTCTTGAAAAACAGAACCCTCCTGAGGCAGTCGGGTAATAATGCGATTATGATTTTTATTTTATCTGATGGTCCCTTCTTGAGTTTTATCTACCTGGGTCTCAATTGAAGCAATAAATTAAATTATACAAAATTATTTAACCAGCCAGATGTTCAACGGATGTTACACAACATAGGTAAACAATAAATTGCATCATTTTAATCTATGATTTTAAAAGCAAGTTATTCGTAAATTAACACGAAATTTCTCTATTCTTGATCGGTGACATAACACTCTCACCCAAAACTCCAAACTGGTTCCTAGCACGTCATCTTATGCAATCTGATACAGGATGTGAGGGAAAAGTAACTAGGTACCTGGTACATGTTAGAAGATATTAAATTACTGCGCTAAGGTTAAATAATTTAGGCGGAAATTACACGTAATTAACGTTACTGCGTTATTTTACTGCTGCGTTACGCATGTATTAGGAAAACGCGAATTTCCACTTTATTCCTAAGCACACCCTAAACCGACGAGTGCGAAAGAAAATATTGATGAGCGTTGAAGAAGCGAAAGAGGTGTGTCGGGATCGTAGCAAGTGGAAGGATGTAGTCTCTGCCTACTTCTCCGGGAAAGAGGCGTGATGTATATATGTATAAGTATACGGTTTATGTCAAATAGTATAACAGACGCACCCGCTAGCGCTGCGTATCGTACAACGCTGCGACGACGCTAAAATAGCACAGCAACGGAATTTACGTGTGATGCTCGTCATAAACCTCATATTCACTCACATACCTAGGATATACGTAAATAACTAGATAGATAAGTATAGCCGGAATTCATAAATAGAGAACTCATTATTTAGATCAAAATGTCTACTTCCTCGCCGTATAACATTTTAAGCCCTCTACAACAAAGTATACTTAAATCTACCTACTCGTTAAAGAAATTTTTAATATGCGGGTACGAAAGGTTTATCTAGGTATAAAGGTTTTTCACATAATGAGTAAGTATAAGAACAAAACAGATGATCGTCTTAGAACAGCAGTGAGTTTTCGTAGCACCCTGTATAAAAGTTTTGTGACTTGTATAAAAGTTTAATGAACGTTATAAAATAATTAACCGTTGATAATGGTTATTTCGTGCATTGTTAAATGATTTTAATTACGATGATTTAGCGACGAAAACATTTTATATCGAATATTCTTCGTGTATATATAATATTCTTCGTGTATATGTAATAGGTCTCAATTCTAGTGGCACATTAAAATTCTTTAGCAAAACAGCTTGCTTGTTTGTGGCGTGCTTGATCATTAGTGTTGTCACTTTCCTTGTGTCCATTAATAATTAAGTTTTATACCTGCTTTGCTTTTAGTCTTTAGGTATTGGTATTATAAAGTATTTTATCTACACTCAGTTCGTAATATTCGTTTTACAGAATCGAAAGTACGAACATAATAAACTGCATTACGAATATACAGCCTTTAAAAAAAAACTTTTATACTACTGGCAGCTACATAAAGTAACTCGATCTCTAGTATTTGAAAAAAAATTAAACGAATTGACCCGCGTACCAAATTGTAATCTGTTCCAATTTGACACTGGCCATCAGTAAGTCGAATGAAAAAAAAAAACAAGTGTCACCCGCGGCGGAGCGACACTTGAAATTATGAGGACTTATTTATAATTAAATCTTTGCTTCAAATCATTTTTCGAATTAAAATTCACCGATAAATGCTATTTAATTTTAAAAGTTGTTCAGTTTTTATGAGACTCCATTTTAACGTTTAGTTAAAAAGTTACTTATGTACAAAAGTCGTTCAGTTGGTGGTTCAGTAGATAGGCTTGCAATCGCCATAGTGCAGTGCGGAGGTTTGAATTATTTTTCATAGTTTTCTTGTAGAGTGTAGATAAAATAGTGTATGCAACTGCAAATAATTAGGCTTTAGAATGCTCGTGTCAAACTATTATCACACTCGGCTGCGCCTCGTGTGATAAACAGACACTCTCATCCTAAAGCCTCTCATTATTAGGCAGTTGCATAAACTACTATTATCTACACTCATTTCGTAATATTCGTTTTACAGAATCGAAAGTAGGTACTTAGTGAACTGCTAAAAGTTGTTCAGTTTTTATGAGCGTCCATTTTAAAGTTTAGTTAAAAGTTACTTTATGTACAAAAGTCGTTCAGTTGGTGGTTCAGTAGATAGGCTTGCAATCGCCATAGTGCAGTGCGGAGGTTTGAATTATTTAAAATAATTACTATGAAAAATAATTTATTTTTCATAGTTTTTCTTGTAGAGTGTAGATAAAATAGTGTATGCAACTGCATATAATTAGGCTTTAGAATTCTCGTGTCAAACTATTGTCTATCACACTCGGATCCGCTTCGTGTGATAAACACTAGGTACACTCACATCCTAAAGCCTCTCATTATAAGGCAGTTGCATAAATTTTCCGTATGTGCACATTCTTCAAAAAGAATGCAGTGTTTTTTTACTATTTACTTACTAACTCTAATAAATTCTCTAATATACCATTCCAGGCCGATAGCAGGCGTGCTGATGAGCTACTCGCGCGGCTGCGCTGCGGTCCTCGAGCAGATGAGCGAGACGGAGCGACCGGCGACCACTGACGCGAGAGAGAGACAGCAAGACTCCGCGAGCGACGGCTACCACTCAGACAGCGACGACTCGCACCCACATACTGACAGGTAAGAGCGAGACGGAGCGACCTTCAAACACTGATGTTAGAAAGAGACAACAATACTCAGACAGCGACGACTCGCACCCACATCCTGACAGGTAAGAGAGAGATAGAGCCACCTTCAAACACTGATGTTAGAGAGAGACAACAATACTCAGACAGCGACGACTCGCACCCACATCCTGACAGGTAAGAGCGAGACAGAGCAACCTTCAAACACTGATGTTAGAAAGAGACAACAATACTCAGACAGCGACGGCTACCACTCAGACAGCGACGACTCGCACCCACATCCTGACAGGTAAGAGCGAGATAGAGCGACCGGCGACCAATGGTGTTAAAAAGAGACAACAATACTCAGACAGCGACGGCTACCACTCAGACAGCGACGACTCGCACCCACATCCTGACAGGTAAGAGCGAGATAGAGCAACCTTCAAACACTGATGTTAGAAAGAGACAACAATACTCAGACAGCGACGACTCGCACCCACATCATGACAGGTAAGAGCGAGGCGGAGCGACCGGCTACCATTGATGTTAGAAAGAGACAACAATACGGCTACCACTCAGACAGCGAAGACTCGCACCCAAATCCTGACAGGTAAGAGCGAGACGGAGCGACCGGCGACCACTAACGCGAGAGAGAGACAGCAATACGGCTACCACTCAAACAGCGACGACTCGCACCCACATCCTGACAGGTAAGAGCGGGACAGAGCAACCTTCAAACACTGATGTTAGAAAGAGACAACAATACTCAGACAGCGACGGCTACCACTCAGACAGCGACGACTCGCACCCACATCCTGACAGGTAGGAGCGAGATAGCAATAGCCCATCACTGATGTTAGAAAGAGACAACAATACTCAGACAGCGACGACTCGCACCCACATCCTGACAGGTAAGAGCGAGATAGCAATACCCCATCACTGATGTTAGAAAGAGACAGCAAGACTCCGCCAGCGACGACTCGCACCCACATCCTGACAGGTAAGAGTGAGATGGAACAACCTTCAAACACTGATGTTAGAAAGAGACAGCAAGACTCCGCCAGCGACGGCTACCACTCAGACAGCGACGACTCGCACCCACATCCTGACAGGTAAGAGCGAGACAGAGCGACCGGCGACCACTCATGTTAGAGAGAGACGGCAAGACTCCGTCAGCGACGGCTACCACTCAGACAGCGACGACTCGCACCCACATCCTGACAGGTAAACTACCATGAAACTGCCTAATAGATCGAGTTCTTGACATGCCCCCAAATATGATAGGTCTTATTGCGGGAAACAAATACTAGAATTAGCACTGTCGCTATTCGTCACACAGCTTTAGGATAGTAGGGCGATATTTAGATAAGTCTAGTCACGTCCAAGTAGCTTGTAGATCAATTCCTTGATCACGTCTTATAATTTGACGCAAAATGAGCCTTGTCTGTCAAAATAAGGCGACGATTAAAACAATGCCGACGCAATTGCCGAAAAATGGCAAAGAACCTAATCATGATAGGACTTAGATAATCTGCTATTGTTTTGTACACCTATTGGACGGAAAGTGACAGCGCCAATGTTAAATAAGCTAAGAGAGTTTATTTCCAGAATTGAGGCCATCACTGTGCAGAATTTTTGACCAATCACTGAAGAAAGGCACACTCGATAGTGGCGCCAATAGTTTCCCAATTTGGTACCTTATTAAAACTTGTTTGTCCGTTGTACATTCCAGGAGCAAGCTGGTAGCCGTATATGCCGGCGTCTGGGCGTTAGCGGCAGACGAGACTCTACCAGCATTGCGCGCGTTGGAACCTCTTCGTGGCACGGCGCATCTGCACTACAAGATCGTGTTCTCTATAGCCGTGGTGAGTGTTTGACACCTGTCAGTAAGCTGGTAGCGGACGAGACTCTACCAGCATTGCGCGCGCTCGAGCCGCTTCGTGGCACGGCGCATCTGCACTACAAGATCGTGTTCTCTATAGCCGTGGTGAGTGTTTGACAGCCTGTCACATAGCTGGTAGCTGACGAGACTCTACCAGCATTGCGCGCGCTCGAGCCGCTTCGTGGCACGGCGCATCTGCACTACAAGATCGTGTTCTCTATAGCCGTGGTGAGTGACACCTGTCAGTAAGCTGGCAGCTGACGAGACTCTACCAGCATTGCGCGCGCTCGAGCCGCTTCGTGGCACGGCGCATCTGCACTACAAGATCGTGTTCTCTATAGCCGTGGTGAGTGTTTGACACCTGTCAGATGACAAGCTGGTATAGTCCATTCAAAAACATAGTGTCATGACCAGCCTAGGCGGGAGGCCAAGTTTCGCTGGTCGCGTAGTATCTAGATCTACCTAAGTATTGCGACCAGATGAACTTGGCCTCCCGCTTAGGCTGATCATATTATCATTTCATGACACTATGATTGCGAATGGACTTTAGTTTCGTGGCACGGCATACCTGCACTACAAGATCGTGTTCTCTATAGCCGTGGTGAGTGTGTGACAGCCTGTCAGATAGCTGACGAGACTCTACCAGCATTGCGCGCGCTCGAGCCGCTTCGTGGCACGGCGCATCTGCACTACAAGATCGTGTTCTCTATAGCCGTGGTGAGTGTGTGACAGGTGTCAAATAGCTGGTAACTGACGAGACTCTACCAGCATTGCGCGCGCTCGAGCCGCTTCGTGGCACGGCGCATCTGCACTACAAGATCGTGTTCTCTATAGCCGTGGTGAGTGTTTGACACCTGTCAGTAAGCTGGTAGCTGACGAGACTCTACCAGCATTGCGCGCGCTCGAGCCGCTTCGTGGCACGGCGCATCTGCACTACAAGATCGTGTTCTCTATAGCCGTGGTGAGTGTTTAACATGTGTCAAATGGCAAGCTGGTATAGTCCATTCAAAAACATAGTGTCATGACCAGCCTAGGCGGGAGGCCAAGTTTCGCTGGTCGCGTAGTATCTACCTAAGTATTGCGACCAGCGTAACGTTGCCTCCCGCTTAGGCTGATAATGGTCTCTATTCTACAGGTTAGCCATTTTAAATCTCTAAAGTTAAAATCACTAAGTTAAAATGGTTAAAATTAGCAATTTTAAGTTGTGCTATTCCACGAAAGCCCAGTTTTAGAAAATTAAACAGAGGTTTTTGACAGGACTATAATTTGATTTTGACGTTATTAAATTCAGTGTTGCAATTTAAAAAAAAAAATAAACTTTAGTAATTAATGAAAAAATCTGTAACTGGTAAAAATATTTTTATTTTCGGTGACACTCAAAATCCTTCTGTACCACCTTTGGTTCCACCACTTAAGAACCTAACAACCCGGCCCCACTCTAGAACATTCTGACTAGGTGCTAATTTAAAACGTTCTGACCCGGTGCCACTCTATTACCTTTAAATCTGTTGCCACTCTTAAACTTTACTTCCCGGGGACACTCTAAAACCTCCCGATTAAATTGTTTTCACTCTTAAACTTTCCTACCCGGTGACACTTTAAATCCCGATCACCTTTTTTCCACTCTTGAACTTTCTGATGTGACCAATAATTACACAAATCACTCTAAAACCCCACCCATTTTGAGATGTTCTGACAGTATTATTTTTAAGAGGGACCTTTTTAGTGGCCGCTAAGATTAGCGATCTTAGCAGTTTTAAATTTTTAAAATGCTTAAATTTGTGCGCCGTGGAATAGCACTAATCGGCTAAAGCTAAGTTTAGCGCTGTCACTTAATTTTAAGTATTTTAGAGATTATAATGCTGTCATTTGAATTTGACAGTTACGTGTAGAATAGCAAACGGTTATAGAAATGTCAAATTGGCCTTAGCGATTTTAGTAGCGCACAAGGAATTGGATCTAATGTCATTTCATGAAACTATGATTGCGAATGGACTTTAGTTTCGTGGCACGGCGCATCTGCACTACAAGATCGTGTTCTCTATAGCCGTGGTGAGTGTTTGACAGGTGTCAGGTAGTAAGCCAGTTGGCTGAAAAGAGGGGTGAAGAAATGTGTAGATAGTAGCTATCTGCTCTTGGCAGGAAAGATCAGGAAAGATGCGATCGAAGAAGAGCTTCTGGGGCGTAATATTTCCTTTGGTTGAAAATCTCTCATGAGGTTGGGGTGGGTCACTTTAAGACTGTGATGTGCGCAGGAAAACCCTTGAACCTGTGCTAAAATTAAACCTTAGAAGACGTTGCACGAATGATAGGTATGTATTACCTACATATTATTGAAATAATACTAAAATTATTGTTTGAAACAGGATTATTACCGTGACCGGTCTACTCGTAACCGGGCGCTTCTACAGCTATGGTGAAATTTTCTCAACTCCGTGAACAAATTTTTTTATCACCTTTTCCGATGTAAACCAGAATGAAAAATTGCCAAAAAATGTGTTTGATGAAATGGTGCTAATTTGCCACTAATTGCTTTACGAGAATCAGATTTAGAATTTGTATGGTCACGGAGTTGAGAAAATTGGTCACGGAGTTGAGAATTTTCGAAATTTGTTATTTTTTTCAAGGTTTTCACAGAAATATCAAGAAAAAAAATATTGGAAGTAAAGAAAAGGAACCAAAAATAAAGCAAAGTTACAAATAGCACATTTGCAAACACTTAGTTAATTGTTTTTGCTGTTTTGTTAATTTAAAGTAGATTATGTAAAATCGTGAAGTTAACTATCAGAAAACGGCAAATATATATTC
The DNA here is from genome assembly GCA_024500475.1 of Phthorimaea operculella. Classification (NCBI taxonomy): domain Eukaryota; kingdom Metazoa; phylum Arthropoda; class Insecta; order Lepidoptera; family Gelechiidae; genus Phthorimaea; species Phthorimaea operculella. The sequence goes on along the minus strand of JANFCV010000361.1, from coordinate 56,128 downwards.
CAGTGCATTATTATACTGTATAAACCATTGTTAGAATATCAAGTGCTAAAAAAACTTTTAATTAAGTTTTAAAGTCTCAACTCCGTGTGCAATTTTCTCAACTCCGAGTACAAAATGTACACGGAGTTGAGGTTACGGAGTTGAGAAAATGTTGTACTATCAGGAAAATCTCATTTTCTTCTTAACTTCAGACAAACGTATTAAGACCTCTGTACATATATTCAGGCGAACTATATTTAGGCAAAGAATAAACTCATAAACATAAACAGTTTAGAAAATATTGACGATCCGGAGTTGAGAAAACACCCTGCACCAAAAATCGGCACCATATTCAACCTATTGAAAAACGTAAAAATCTGTAAATTTACGCAATTTTATTCAATTAGACCTCATGGAAACAATGCCTAATTTACGTGAATCTATTGACAACATGCAAATTGTAAATATTTCATGAAATATTCAAAGTAATATTAGAAACATTGAAAAAAGCTAAAGTTTGGGACAAATTTTTGAATATCTGAAAGGATATCCAAATATACATTTAATGAAATTTTCATGAGCTACACCTCTTCACTATATTTCTCTCCATATGTGAACAGTAAAACATTTAAGAAAACTGTGCGATTTATTATTTTACAAAACAAAATTCATTCAATTTCGGCAACGGGACAGGGGTAAACTAACGAAATTTCACCAATTTCTTGTCTTCAAAAATTATTTTTGTAAAACCAAATATAACTACGTTAAAAAATGTATGTTCTCCAACAAGTATATACATGAGTATGTGTATTTTTTTGGAATTTTTATCTAGTCTTGAAGGCGATTTATGAAGCCAGACAAAAAAAATACTGTTTCTGTAGAAATGCCCAACCATGGAGCGTGCAACCGCCCCGAAATATCGAGATCGACAAAAATATTATCACGGTAATAATCCTGTTTCAAACAATAATTTTAGTGTTGTGAACAACCGTGAAAACCTAAAAACTTATATTAAAATAATGTTTGTTTATATTCCAGCTGTCATTCCGTGCAGCGATCAGCCTGCGCGAGCGCCGGATAAACGAAGTAAAGGCTTTATTGGGAGCAGACACAGAACCAAACACAGGTACTTTCAGTTACACACAATCCTAGTTATGATTTTGTTATAAATCGGTATTCACCCTTGGTTTTGACTCAGATCCAGACTTCAGGCTGGAATCTGTAGACCTTAAAGTTCAGACGGATGCGATAATAGAAAGAGTTCACTTACCATCTCAAACGCCAATGGCTACAACAAGATTGGCTGAAAATAGCCGATAAAGTTGAAGTCTAATGGGAAGGTAAAGGTAAATTGATTGAGGTGAAGTGGACTTTATTGTGGATGTTATGATGAAGTGGCCCTTCACAGAGCCTGCCAGCTGAAAAGCAAGAAAAGAGTACCTATACCTCTCATCAATTCATTGAATTTCCAGATCCAGCAGTATCGCGGCTGCAGGCTGCTGCAATGCGAGTGTTGCAGCAGACTGCTCACAGCTTCCCGCTGGGAGAAGCAGAGCGCACTGTTGTCAACCAGGTAATCTCATCTTACTTTGCCCTTATCTCAACAACGTTTTGTTGAACACAAAATCGTGTTGCTTAGGATTTGGTTTAATTTTACGACCGGCCGCCTACCAGACGTCAACCCTTCTTAGGAATGCTTTTGTAGTGGATTAACTGCCCCCATACAGTTGGCCCTGGCTGTTTGGGTCGGGTTTATCCCTCGGTCGCCTCTTACGACCCTCACAGGAAGAGAGTGGGTGGTGTTATTCTACTCTGCCGGCACCACACGGTAACATCAACATCAACCAGGTAATCATTTCTTAATATTATCTATTTCTGTAATAATTGGTACCGTGGTCTAGCGGTCTGAATTTTGTTTTAGAATCAGCTGGTTTGATTATTAGGGAAGACAAAACTTCAAACAGAAGGAATCGTGCGCAGTGTTTCAGAATACAATAATATTTATCAAAAGTAAAACCTCCGAAAACCACCCGCTCTGTGGCGTGAAGAAAGAGAGCCACAGGCCACGGGCAGGTATGCTATGCCCGTAAGTGTAACATTTGGGTTTTTTCTTCTTCATCGAGTCGACGGTAACAGTTCAAATTATTGTTGTCCGGCACAAGACAGAGATAAGTAGAAAAAGGAAGGGGGGACCTTTGCCCAGCAGTGGGACACAATAGTAGTAATAACTTGGCCACGGAATGCTTCTAGAGTTTGCTTCGGGTTGATGACGACAAGAACAATTGACCAACTCATTTACTGCGATTGCCAGGTGCTGACGACCCTACGCGAGTACCCGTGCCTGACATCATGTGCGGCGCTACACGCTTTGGTGGCTGCTGCTTGCAGGGCAGCCTGGACTATCAGCCTACATTCTCCACCGCTTAGGATTGACACCGACTTCACACCAGGTTAGTATCACCTATCTTTTCTTCAACCCCTCTGTCTTTCCTGCGGTGCTACTAGCTTTGGTAGCTGCCGCTTGCAGAGCTGCCTGGACTGTCAGTCTACATTCACCACCGCTGAGGATTGACACCGACTTCACACCAGGTGAGTGCCAACTGCCCTCCCTCTCTAGAGCTAGGTGACTGCTACATCTTCTCCACTTCCATGCCATCCCTCCGTCCCTTCGTCCCACCGTCCATCCGTACCTCCGTCCCTTCGTCCCTACGTTCCATCGTCCCTCCAGCCCTCAATCCCTCCGTCCCTCCGTCCCTCCGTCCCTCTATCCCTCCTTCCTTCCATTCTTTCGTCCTCCATCCTGTTCTCGTTTACATTATTCAAATCTCCTTGCTATCGTCTTTAATGCATGCTTGATTCCATATACTTCCCCGTCCTTTCATTCCGTTTTACAAGGTTAGGGTAGGGTGGTGCAAGATTGCGCGGTCGATAAAATTGCGCACACGCCATTGCAGGACAACGGAGCAAAGCTCGTAGTTAACTTCAGTTATATTTTGTTCTCAGTCGCAACAGAAACGTGTTCCAGAAAATTTTTGGTAAATGAGTGTAAAACCATTAAATTATTCGCGTTTAAAGTTTTTAGTCACTGTTGATTAAATTATTTGATGTTTTGAATGTTTTACCGTACTGAAACTAGCATCAATTTTGCTAATTTATCATTGATTTGTCGCGGCGGAGTCATTGAACTGTAAGTAACGTGAGAAGTTAAACAGATGTTTTCTAAGAGATGGCTGTAGTAGAACAAAGTTTGCAAAATAACCTCAATGTGTAAAATTGCGCACCTTGTGTAAATGTAAGATTGCGCACGTCATTTTGTCATTATTTGGTGTCCAATCTTGTAAATTCCTTTTTATTGTTCAGTATACTTCTAATTTTGTATCCAATTTTGATTTATACATACTATAAGCACATTAATTGGTGTTTTTATCTCTTACAATACGCAAGTAGCTGCGCAATCTTATCGATCTCAATGCGCAATTTTACACTATATGGTGTGTAACATTGTGAAATTCCTAATTTGTGGTTTTTACTTATTTGCTAAGATAAATATATATTTTTGTTAATTATTAGTGTATAAACTTTTTGTATCCCGTGATTTAAGTAAATAATAAAGTTGCGCAATCTTATCGATCTCGATGCGCAATTTTACACACTACGGTGTGCAAAATTGCGCGATTCCCGATTTGTGATTTTCATGTTATTGTTAAGGCGGTGATTTATATTTTGCAATAATAAGTATGTTGATTTGTTGCCATAAGAATAACCATTAATAAATAAATGATTGAGCCTAGATAAGGTCAATATTTTTCAAGGTATAAGGTGTTGATCAAAAATTGCGCAATCTTACACCACCCTACCCTACTTTAAATTCTAGTCATTAATATTTTTGTCTAGTTTTTCTGTCATCTTTCCGTCCCTTTGACTTTCTGGTCTTTATAAGACGATAAACTAAAAATACAACTGTTTAGGAAAACTTTCAAAACATCGCAGGCTGGATTAGAACTGGAGTGAGCAGCTGTAGCGCAGTTGGTAGAGGCGTCGCCAGTACAGATGGCGAAGGTCGCAGGCTCAAATCCAGCCTGCAGTGAAAATTTTGCAAGTTTTCCTAAATTGTATACCTAACACTGGAAGTGTTTTAAAAAATTTGGTTATTCAAGACAACTGTTTTACCTTATTCCAGTGGTGATGGACCCCGATCGGCACGTGCGCTTGTCCACGAGCGGTGCGAGCGAGCGCCGCTCCGACCTGATCAAGTCGTTTGTGTGGCCTGCCTTGATGGATGGAAGCAGATGTGTATTCAGAGCTGTGGTTCTCACCTAAACCAGATATACAGGGAGCAAATCAGCTGATGATCAGCAATTATGTATGGGAGGACCAAATTTTATTTTCATATTTCGACAAGTTGTTCCTTATCACCAGCTGGTTCTGAGGTTTCACTATCGGTCACTTGTAAAATTTCACCATGTATAACATAAGTATTTGAGGAAATTACTGTCTAAAATGTGACATCTAATAGTCATAGTGTTCGGCCACAAATTAGGGAAACGGCGCGCGACGCGCCTAACCAGATGGCTCACTCAGTAGTTCAGTACTAGCGACGATTTTGACGCTAACTGACGAAAACTGGAAAAAACCGGTATCTCAGGGGAAGTCAAGGTAAATAAGAAGGTGGTTGACACGAACGTCATATAAATTGGATTTAAAATTGGCTTGGAATCGTATGACGTTCTTTGTCGGATTTTGCTGTTTTGATATTTTTATACTTTGAGATTTTTGAAAGTAACAACCCTGGCTATGTAACAAGTGCCAATCCCAAAAATCAGAAATAGGGCCGACTGAACCTTTTTTAAGTTCGGCTGTGTACAACGCCATCTCTCGGAAATATTTCTTTGATTATTCCCATTACCTATTGCCGTCTATTCGTTGCAATCCTGCTGCAATAACAAATTAATAAGAAATAAATGATTATTTGAATTTTAAATAGTCACTTCTTATAAAAGTTTTGTTTAGCAAGGAAAACAAGACACAAACAAAAATAAATTATTTATGCGATAAGTAACATTAACTTAAATTGCTTTAATTTTGTCTTCATGTAAAAACCATAACGATTTTAGATTTAAATTATAACTTAATTATAATTTATGTTTTAAACAATACCCTTAGGGCTAGATTAATTTGCATGAATTTATTGAATAAACTTTTTTTACTATAACGATGTTTAGTTTTGTTATTTATTATTCCTACCAGTTTTCTTATTATATTTTTACTCACTATAAAACGTCGTCGCCCGGCTTAGAATGGCTTCATCCTATATCTTTCCTGTGGGTGTCTAAAGAAGCGACTATGAGATTTGATCAATACAATGAATAGGTACTGTAATTTTAAAGATTCTTTGTCCAAAGCGATAACATGTGACACGTCACATCGAACAAAAATGCGATAAGATAGGTTTATCCTGGCTTTATCACTGTAAACTAGCGTCCCAAATAAAATGCGTCGTCCTAATCTTAAAATCATTTATTTCAGTCTCGTTACTTAAAATTACTTACAATAAACTACGTTGTAGGTAGGTATAGGTTTCACATTGCACTTAAATTCTTAAAGTACAGCCGTTCGATTAGGTCATATTTGACAGCTGTCAAACCCATATTAGATGACAAGTTAAAGAAAAATAGACCTTATGTCATAGTATCAACATGATTTTGACAGCTGCCTAATAATAATATGGGCTTTTCGAACGACCTTACTGTAGGCGCAAGATATCGTCCAGCACCAAAATTCTTAAGTTACACTCTACACAAAACATCGTACATCTTATGCGCGACCTCGTTCCCTCCAAACGCGATATAGCAGCAGTTGTGACTGGGGTGCACCTTGCCAGGAGTCACGGAGAGCTGGTACCTGGCTCTGCCAACGTACAGGGCCTCTCCAGACGCTGTCCTCCCACCAGCGATGGCGCCAGGAGGCACGGCCCCGTTTGACGCTGGAACCCACTTCAAGCTCTCCGGTCTGGCGATGAGGACCTGCGGATAGAATGAAAACGTTTATTTAAAAATACTGGTTCTGGCGTTGTGGCGCATGGAGCGGGGATAGTACGACTGTGGTGGAAAAGCTCCGGGTCAGATTCCCGGTGGGGCCCTCACGAAGTTGATATTTATCACTTGACTCCATATCTCACACGATGACAGAATTTTTGGAAAACTTGCAAAATTTGACCACCGCAGGCAGGATTTTAACCAGCAAGCTTTGGCATCTGTACTGCCAAAGGTAGTAGGTTGCAGGTTCAAATCCAGCCTGGAGTGGAAAATTCTGCAAGTTTTCCAATAAAATACCTCACACGAGAAGTATTTAAAAGGTATTAATGCTAAAGAAGAAGACACTTCTGTCATGCATGATTGTCGTAGACACCTACGATGGCCAGTATAATACTGTCCGATGGATTTCCTTCCCATCGAACCTACATTATCGAAGCTGCATTGTGCCTGACGGAGAATTTGCCAGGGATCAGGTCCCCGTTATGCCAAGCTCTGATGACCCACAGCTGACTGCCGTTCCAGCCTTCGTAACCTCATAGCCATTCATGATCATTACAGGAAACTTCGTCCAAGATAGTGACCCATAATAGATACAGATAGTCATGATTGGGCATTGACGATGCTAAATAATATACAAACCTCAATATTCTGCACATGGATTTCCTTCCCGTCATACATGATCGAAGCTGCGTTATGCCTGACGGAGAATTTCCCAGGAATCAGGTCCCCGTTATGCCAGGCTCGGATGACCCAGAGCTGGCTGCCGTCCCAACCCTCGTGACCCCCGACGACGGCCTTGCCGGTGAGGTTGACGGATGCTGTGGTGGCGGTGGTCGGCACCCAGTCGTACTCTCCAGCTAACTCTGCTACCTAAAATTGGATTTAAATGGTAAGAGCTTTCTGAAGTTGATAGGTAATAAAATAACTCTAGGACTTGAAGTCTGCTAAATAAAAATCGTTTAAGTTGGGTGTCGATGGTATGCCGATTAGTGGTTTTGGTATTTTCGTTTTCTGCTAATAGTTTTTAGTAGGTATGGAAAATCACAGTTTGAGTGACGCTGGCATTACAATAGCAAAAAATTAGCAGACTTGGGGCACAGTAGAGATTTCAAAGATTAAAGATAAACAGGCACACACATAATTTTCTATTATCGCTAACGGTTGTAGCTCTTGAAAAGGACACTAACACACATTGTTCTTGCCTCCAAAGGAGTCACTAAAAAGGGGTGGAATGTCCGAATAGGCCGAATATTGAAAAAAATTCGTTGCCTTTCTATCTATTCGTTCTCTCCTTAAACACATCATCTTGTTGTCACAAAGGCACATAAGTCCCAGAGAACTACGCAGTTAATGCTGTAACCAAGGACCAAAGCTGTCTTTGGACAGACCAAGCCTGGTGGTTTGATGAAATCACTGAGTCAATGGGATATCAATGTAGATTAGCACAAGGCAGGACCGTGAGAATTGATGCAATACGGAAGAGGCCTTACATCTAGAGTTGGTGAATGTGCGTTATACCTACCTACTTAGTTATGAAACCAATTTTAATTTCAATTACCTGAGGCTGAGGCTCGATGGCAGGCGGTGCGTTCCCTGACAACCCTGAGCCAGAGCTCTCGTTGTAGTAATAGTTGGTGATGTAGGTAGGGTTGCCTTGCTCCTGGGGCGGCGGCGGCGACATCGGCACCGGCATCGCTGGCAGCGGCATCGGCACCATCATGGCTGGCATGTAGTACCCCATTGGAGGGGGGTTGGTTGAGGGGGGATAGCCCATGGGGGGAGGGGGGTTGGAGGACGCGGGAGGATCCTGAGGAGGGTAGCTGTGTGGAGGGGGGTAGTAATGGCCGTAAGGCGGGGGTGGGCCATTGCCAGGGCCGTAAGGGTAGCCTGGGTAACTCATGTTTTACTGATACAAATATTGACACAAAATCACGCCTGTATTCTTAGAAGGCTAAGCAGGGCGATGTGTCAGCCGTTCAGAATAACCAGATTCTTTGCACAATCAAATCGGACACTTTTTCTTTGTTATCAAAGACTATTTCACACAAGTACAATGGTTCTACTGACTTGGATTCACTGATAGATTATTCGATGTTATTCTTTATAAATACCTTGTGTACGATTAGATAAATAAAGGATAATCTTATCATTTGCGATTATGTGTGTTGCTCATGGATGAATCATTGAAATGATAAATACTTTTTGTGATGCAATCATTTGTTTTTGTAGTTAAACAATTAGGTGGAATCTATTTATGATCTTCGGTAAAAATTACTTAAAGAGTGCGTTTCATCTTAGTTCCTATGGCGTCATGTTGGTAGCATTGGAAAGTATGTAAATTTTATGGCGGCAATAATATTACATACCCAATGCTACCAACATGACGCCATAATAAGATGAAACGCACTCTGAACAGCTAAGAAAGTTTCCATTCAAAACTCTGCTGAAGCGACATGAAAGAAGATACACGCATTACACGCTGTTTCATACTCTGGTCTCGCAATGATGATTTTGGTACCTTTTCGTAATAGGCATAATAGAGCTCCTTAAGAGATCAAGAATTGGTTATTCATATAATGATTGTAAGAAAACCCAGTATAGGGTAACATACCTACCTACTTATTCCAGCATGTTTATTAGTAAGGATTTGTGTCAAAGTAAAGAGTAGGTGACTCAATTGGTCGCGACCAATTCAACTAATTAGTCCAGTTTAGGTTTGACTTGTCTGACCGAGCGTGTGTCATACAGACGTACTCTAATAGGTATGTATGTACAATCATACATACAGTCAGTTCAGACCTTAGTTCAGACACAGTAGTCATACGCAACAGATCATCCAGATAAGTGTAATTTGCATGGAGTCATCATGGTTTTAATGTTTTCAAAACTGCAGTTCCTACTCTAAGGTACTCAGTGATTTGGAGTTTTGGTATAAATCTATCTGAAGTTAAGTGACTCCCTATAGGCTGGTTATCAAAAGATTGCTGAACATTTTTCAAGGGGTGAGTGAAAAACCAGGATGAACATCTTTTTTCAAGATATCCAGTGGCGGACTAACCCCGTCGGTTGCCCGGGGCGGTCAAGCCGTCGGATGCCCCCCAGCGACAGAAAATGTCCTTAATGTAAAACCCTTTTTAAGAACTTCATTATTGGTATTTAGGTAGGTACTCATAATTTCAGGTTTGAACTAAGATCTCGGCCACAATTAGAGATACAAAGTTGACGTTTGTGACAATAGTATATTCTTGTTACACTCGGGCGAGTAAAAAAGATAGATAGGCTGCTGTCTGTTCGCAGCGCTGCGAGAAAAAGCGGCCACAAAGCTAGCCACTGGGCAGGCTGGCGTGGCGTGGCTGTTGTCTGCTCACAGGCTCGCCACAGACCTAGCCATCAAGCAGGCTGGCGTAGTTGTTATCTGCTCCAGGCTCGCCATAGACCTATCCACTGGGCAGGCTAGCGTGGCGGTTGTCTTCTCGCAGCGCTGAGAAGAGAATAGAAGAGGCCACAGACCTATCCACCGGGCAGGCTAGCGTGGCTGTTGTCTGCTCGCAGGCTCGCCACAGACCTAGCCACCGGGCAGGCTAGCGTGGCCGTTGTCTGCTCGCAGGCTCGCCACAGACCTAGCCACCGGGCAGGCTAGCGTGGCCGTTGTCTGCTCGCAGGCTTGTCTTAGACCACAGAACTAGTCACCGGGCAGGCTAGCGTGGCTTTTGTCTGCTCGCAAGTTCACCACAGACCTAGCAACCGGGCAGGCTAGCGTGGCTGTTGTCTGCTCGCAGCGCCGCGAGAAAAAGCGGCAACATATCTAGCCACCGGGCAGGCTAGCGTGGCCGTTGTCTGCTCGCAGGCTCGCCACAGACCTAGCCACCGGGCAGGCTAGCGTGGCCGTTGTCTGCTCGCAGGCTCGCCCAGACCTAGCCACCGGGCAGGCTAGCGTGGCCGTTGTCTGCTCGCAGGCTTGTCTTAGACCACAGAACTAGCCACCGGGCAGGCTAGCGTGGCTTTTGTCTGCTCGCAAGTTCACCACAGACCTAGCAACCGGGCAGGCTAGCGTGGCTGTTGTCTGCTCGCAGCGCCGCGAGAAAAAGCGGCAACATACCTAGCCACCGGGCAGGCTAGCGTGGCTGTTGTCTGTTCGCAGGCTCGCCAGAGACCTAGTCACCGGGCAGGGTAGCAAGGCTGTTGTCTGCTCGCAGGCTCGCCAGAGACCTAGTCACCGGGCAGGGTAGCGAGGCTGTTGTCTGCTCGCAGGCTCACCATAGACCTAGCCACCGGGCAGGCTAGCGTGGCTGTTGTCTGCTCGCGTCGCAGGCTTGCCCCAGATCTGGCCACCGGGCAGGCTTGCGTGGCTGTTGTCTGCTCGCAGCGCTGCGAGCAAAAGTGGCCACAGACCTAGCCACCGGGTCGGCTAGCGTGGCTGTTGTCTGCTCACAGGCTTGCCACAGACCTGAACAAACTTTATTTACAATTCAAGTCCTGGGGGGCATCAAAATAGCCTCCGAACTCCTTTGATCAAATCGTAAAAAACTTTATTTACAATTCAAGTCCTGGGGGCAACAAAACAACCTTCGAACTTAAACTCCTGTGATCAAATCGTAAATAACTTTAATTACGATTCGGTCCTTGGAGCATAAAAATGGCCTCCTTAGGAGGCCATTTTGACGCCCCCCAGGACTTGCTGCCCGGGGCGGACCGCCCCCCCCCGCCCCTACCTTAGTCCGCCACTGAAGATATCCTTCAGTTTCAAGGTGCGTTCACCCCCTTGGCTAACTTTCAGCATATCTTTTTATCAAAAAGTAAAGTTTTATGTAAAGTTATAGCTCTGTGAATACAATAGTGTTGCGTCTCTAGCTAGAACACCAACTAGACAAAATGGAAATGAATCATCAGCAACCAAAAATCTAGAGATTAAGATTCTTCCGTCTTACTCTATCCCATACAACTGACGATGGATAAGAAAGAGACAAGACTTGAGGACCTGGACGTGGAAGGAGTGTCTCGTCTGCTGTTGAAATGGGAGATGCAGGAGTTTGTGGAGTTTGTTACGGAAAAGCATATCGATGGCAGAAATCTACTGGTAAGTTAAATAATGTAATAGTAGGAACTAGCTACATATTTTATAAGTATTTTCATTTAAATTGAAAATGATTGTACCCAATAAAATTGATAAAGATTGGAATACATATATGGACCGATGACTAAGAGGGCGGCTGGTAGCGATTGGTTGGCAAAAACGAGAGATCGTGCATTATGATTATGATATGACGTATATATACGTGACGTATAGGTACGAGTATCCTGGGGGAAACATACGTCCAGCAGTAGACTGCTATTCAGAGTGTTAATTTCAATGCGTGCCATAGCTTCAGGGTAGGTTAGTATTGATAAGGGATGCCGTAAAAAATATTGACTTACCTAATCCTAGTTCAAAATCCTTTTTTTCCTTGGCCGAAATTTTATTTGAATCTCGGCCAAGATCCGTTCGAACTCAAACTTGATTAGACGAAAGTGTTAGAAAAAATAAATTAAAGACAACTGAGATACCTAAATAAAAAAAAAACAATTTTTCTTATATCTTTTATGGCATACTCTATCGATAGAAAACGCACGCATTTAAATATAAAAAATATAAAAAAAATATTGAGAATAAAATCTTGTAGCTCATGTGATACGAGAACACGTGTACAAGTACAACATACCTAGGTACAAATATAATCCAATTCCCCGTTTCAATTTACCGTACAAGTTCCGTACTTTTCTACTTAAGGCGAAGTTTGCCTATTCCGGTACTGAAATTACTCTTTCAGGCCCGAGACAGAGGTACTTAAGGCAATAAAGCGTTTTATACTTGCGCTACTCAAATAAACTACACGGATACAGAAACAAGTTTGTAATGAAGGTTCTTTTTGGTTCTCTCTATCTCTCTCTCTCTTCGTGTGAGACACCGAGTCGTACAACGACCTGATGAACCCTAGTGTCAGAGTTTTTCAACCGCCTACTGTAAGTAGCAGGTCTCTGACAAGGTTGTGTAACGTAACGACCGCCATCATAGACAGCAACCGGGACCGACGGCTTAACGTGCCCAACCGAAGCACAGAACCATCTTACTTTTCGGACAATCAGGTGGTTCAGCCTGCAATGTCCTAACCAGACTAGGAACAAATTCACAAAGTAAATACAAAGATAAATATCAACTTCGTAAGTGAACCCACCGGAAATTGAACCCGGAACCTTTTGCGTGGCAGGCAGTCATACTAACCACTGCGCCACACCTCCTTTTTGGGTTCCACTCGCACTCTTGTATGTGTAACTTTCCTGTGATTGGTCGAAAATGTATCAATGTCACTCTTTTAAAAGTGGGGAATAGTGGGAGATTAAACAGCGCGACTCTAGACTGTGCCATTTTCAAATTATTGTGGAAAATGAGTCAAATCAGTCAATGACTAATCATCTGCCTTTTTCTTTTTCGTAAAAATGTCTTCTTTTTCTTTTCCGCAAGAGTAAAAGAGTTAGATTATATAGATGACGACGGTTAATAGTCATAGGTTTTAATCGCGAATGTACAAAGTTTTAGGTTCGTGTAAAAGTTTTGTACCTACTTAAGGCGAAGTTCACCTACTGTGATTACTCTTTCAGCCGTTAAATACTTTCGCTTCTCAAATAAACTACAAGGATAAATAACAAAGTTTGTAATAAAAGTTCTTTCTGGGTAAGCTGGGAAGGGAACTAAATGGCGCAGGTATGTGTTTAGTCGAAAAATGTTCCTATGTTCTCCTCAAGAAACTGATCCAAACGATGGCGTTAGGTATACGCCGCCATAGGCATTTTTTCAGTTTTCCAAGTCCATGGCCGATGGCTGCGTACGCTGCTTACTAAACTGCCTAGCCTTTCGGCAGAAAGCGAGTTGGCGAATCGCGCCGGTTTGCAAAACGAGCAAGTTGGCCTACCGCGCGTACTCCTTAAAAAACGCCTAACGTTGTCTTTTTATTTTCCTCAAGAGTGAAAGCCACAGGTACGCCAAAATTCATGGGTTCGAATCCCATTTGTGTGAAATTTCTGTTACTCAGGCAAAAGTTTGCCTATTTCGCTACTGAAACAGTGGTACTTACGGCCATAAACCGTTTAATACTTTCCCTGCGAGGATAAAGAAGAAATATAAAGAACAAAGTTTGTAATGAAGCTTCTTTCGTGTGGGTTTCCCGGAAATAAGATCGAATATACAAACATATATCACGCCTGTTTCCTTTGCAGGGTAGGCAGAGCGTAAACGGCTGTAAAACACAACCATATACACCACATCTGAAAAAAGTTTGAGAGTCATTCAGAAGACTGTGCATCACCGTAGAGACAGGTCAGCCTGTCGCCTAAAACCTAAAACTGTAATACACATTCGACTTTCCAATCCCTTAGTCGCTTCTTACGATACCCACGGGAAAGATATGGGGTGATGTTATTCTAAGCCAGCACCACACGAAAATCTTAAGACAGGTTTAATGAGTGCCATCCATCATGCATGGGTGGGAGATGTCACACGTTTTCATAGGATATGATCCTGTCTTATTTATTGCATACGACATGTGACGACGGTTTAATAAGAAAAAAACATACGTTCAGATATAATTCAAAAGATGTCGCTGTGTTTTTTTTTTGTTGTTGTGCCATACATACCTAATTGTTCTAGACTGGATAAGTATACGGGGAATTGCTTACTACATACACCTATTGACGATTAGATATGGCGAATCTGATGATATTGCAGGTAGTGACAGCCACCATACAAATGACAATAACTGTTACAGCAGCAATTTCATGCGATGACGTGTAAGTACCATCATGGGGCAAGTTCGTCAGGTGTGGCTGATCGATGCGGTTATAGTCACAGTATGAAAGTAAGTGTATGGAGCCGCGTTTGAACGGTGCGAGAGACGCCTGCGGCCGTGCGCCATACACTTTCATACTACGACTACCTATAGCCGGCAGCAAACGTCAGTCTCATAGCCGAGGCTTGTGTTTGTGAGATTTCGTAAAAAATACGTGATCCTGTGAGAAGACCGCCTGAATTTCGTAGGTCTTTAAACACAAAAGCAGTTAAACTGTTAAACGAGCAAATATTTCACTAAAGTCCCGCTTCCTCGAGCTTACAAACTATTTAAGTATTTATTTACAATTCATTGCACAAACTCTTCACTAAGTTAGGATTTATTCCGGGCTTCTTCAAACTTCAGACATTCAAAGGACTTTAAATAGGTAGATACTGTAGCAATTTATACAGGATGTTTATTTAAACAACTTAACAGTGGCTCTGATAGCCGATGTGGCGCAGTGGTTAGTACGATTGCCTGCCACGCAGACGGTACCGGGTTCAATTCCCGGTGGGGTCACTCACAAAGTTGATATTTATCACTTTGTGAATTTGTTCCCAATCTGGTTAGGACATTGCAGGCTGAACCACCTGATTGTCCGAAAAGCAAGATGGTTCTGGTGGACTTGGTGTCCCACTCGAAGAAAGAAAGAAAGTGGCTTGTTTATTACAATGACCTGATCTGTCACGTCATTTCTGGATTGTAGTTCTAGCCGACGCTAACCGAATTTGTAAATTTTCTCATTGTCATTTATGAGAATGATTTGTGGCACTTCTCTTCCTAATTTTTTCCAGTTTCTAATCTATCAAGCCACAGGTAGGGATTTGGTTTGATGAGTAGTTTAATTTAAGGTGCCCCTTTCTCACACAGTGGCAAGTGAATGATATCTATCAATAACACAAATTTGGGAGACGTCTCGCGGGGCGCCTTTACAGATGGCTCACTCAGTACAGGAGGTACTTACTTACTAGCGACCATTTTGACTGGCGTTTACTGGAATTAACTGAAACCTCAGAAGAACTCAAGGTAACTAAGCTGATGGTTGCCACGAACGTCATATTTCTTGCATTAAAATTGGCCCAGAATCATATTACTTTTGCTATTTTGAGATTTTTGAAAATAGCAACCCTGGCTATGTCACAAGTTAATCGCGAAAATCCTAAATAGGGTCGAATGATACTTCTGTAATCTCTCTATGATGATATGGTCTTAATATTAAATTGGTTGATTCAACAATTCCGTAGCAAGAGTGAAATTCTACCCAAAAAGTTAAGAATACAACTTAAGAATATAAGCTCTTAACAAACCGAAAATTCCGAAACAAAAAACAGAAACTCGATACTTGTTCAACTTCTGATCTGTTTATTTTGCGGAAGATTTCGCCAAGTTTCAAGTTACCCATAATTTTCTTCCATTTTACCTATGCTTTTTTTATTCTTGAATATTTTGAGGGGTCAAAATAAGAGTGCCTGCATTTTAGCACTGCGTTGCGCATGACGTGTGTATTTCTACTTAATTCCCATATAAATACGGTTTACGTCAAACTGAAAAAGTCGTCTAAATATCAGTAGGTACTCGTACGAACTAAAACCAAAGTCCACAGAAATCACTTATAGGCGACAGCCGACGACATTGGTCGTTGGTGTCTACTCTTAAACAATGACTTATGTTGTCTGCTCCTGAACCTGATGAGATCATCCCGTTCCACTCCGTGTGACGTCATGGCTGAAATAATTTAGGTTCAAACTTGTTTTGCGGGCTGGTTACGAATTGCATGGTTATTGCGTGACAAAATCCCATATAAAAAAGCGACCAAGAGCGTGTCAAACACGCTCACAAATAGGATTTCGTAGTCAACTTTTAAATTATCAGGTCTTTCAGCGTTACAAATTCAATTTTATTGCTGGTTTGTTTGCAGCTGTATGATTACCAACCGCAAATTCGATATAGTTTTCTCAAATTTTTAACATGCATACTTTAGGAGTTACAGCTGCAACAAATTATAGCTCAAAAACGCCCCTTTGAAAAGCAAATATCTCGAGACAGAAACGTTTTAGAGACTTTGTTTCAAAGAAACCTCCCCTTAGTTGTTTTAAAAGACCTATTCAAAGATTCCTTGCGCAATATCACAAGAGAAAATATTTTATTTTGCCCCCCTTTCACATGTATGGGAAGGGTGTCCAAAAAATACTTAAAATATATTTTTCTCAATTTGGGTCAACACGATCTATCTTCACACCAAATTTCATGTCGATAGCTTCAAAGCTGACGAAGTTATGAGGGCGCGGCATACAGACAGACAGACTTGACGAAATGATAAGGGTTTCTAGTAGTTAGACTACGAAACCCTAAAAATAGAAGTCGCAGGGACAAATCCCAGCTGCAGAAGAAAGGTTGCAATAACCTGATCGTCATGGTATGGCACACGTCGATTCATAAAATTGACGCAGATTGCATTTTCTACGGCAGTTGATGACGAGAACCAAAACATTAGGTACTTGTGGAATTTAATTGTAATGGCTCGCTACCTTTCAGTGCGTTTGCGACTCACTTTACTCAGTAAGATTTAGAAAATAACAATTTCACAATATTACCATTGTTGAATCCAACCCCTGTATATTTTGTTTCAGGAAGTTACTGAAGGAGTGGTGAAGTTATGGCGACCAAAAGCCAACGCTAAGAAATTCCTAGAATTCATTCAAGAACTTAAACTCCGACCTGAGAAATACTTGAAATGTACAAACGAAGATAACAAGGCTATTAATAAGGAAAATATCACAGTAGAAACAAATATGGAAGCTCAGTACCAAACAGTAAATGTAAGAAGAATAAAAGAGCAAATCACATCGACATCTACAGGAGTTGAAGAAATATTAAAGAAAATAGTTCCAGCTAAGAGCTTTCTGTACAGACACCAACCAGAAAAAGTAGAGCGCGATAAAGTAGCAACCTCATATGTACCCATGAACGCAGGAACGCCTAAACCAAGGAAACTGTTTCGTCTTAGTTCATTCACATATCCAGATTTTGATATAAAACATTTCAGGCTATCCAAAACAGAAAACTTTAACGACAGAGGGTATTATCAAGTTAAAACCAACACCAAAACTTATATGCAACAAAAATCATCAAAGAAGGCCGATTCTGGGACTAAATACAAATCTTTAACCTCAATAGAAGACATAGAGAGGTTTTCTGATGAACATTTTTATGAAGATTTGAATTACTATGATATGGATAAAGTAGGAACCCAGTCAAAAGATACAAATTCAGCCCATAGCAGTTTTAATTCTCGCATGGTCAAAATACATGATATGTTTACTTCTTTCAAGTTACCTTTTCTCAAACGAGCGGAAGATTTAGAAAAAGATAATAAGATTGTAGAAGATGGTAGTAAAATAGAAGAAAATTCTCACAATAAGAGAGAAAATATGAAACCTAATGAGTGTGACAAATGTGGACATATTTATGAGAACAGTGACAGTGTTGCTAACATGTATGATTCGATTCATGTAAACCCGCAAGAAAATAAGAGTAATGAGAAGCAGGTAAGCAGTCATTCCTTAAGTGACAAGTTTTTAAATGATTATGTTTGATTTCTATCTTGCGTTCCATGCAATGTTTTCTATTTTTCTCAAAACTTGCCAGTGTAAAATAACTTTTTCAAGAGGTCCTGAAATAAAACGTTTACACAAAGAATACATGAAAGTATAATATTTTCCAGGGTCTACCAGTAGAGGACTACCTGGAGCCAGTCCAACTGAATAAGGACTACTGTGACGTGGCACCAGCTCCTAAAGATGACTCCATACTCAGATACATCCTGAACATCTTCGAACATCTCAGCATGAAGCGAGGTAAGCGTACTACTGTAATGTGGCACCAGCTCTTAAAGATGTCTCCAGCTCATAATGATGACTTCATACTCAGATACATCCTGAACATCTTCGAGCATCTCAGCATGAAGCGAGGTAAGCGGACTACTGTAATGTGATACAAACTCTTAAAGATGTCTCCTAAAGATGACTCCATACTAAGATACATCCTGAACATCTTCGAGCATCTTAGCATGAAGCGAGGTAAGCAGACTACTGTAATGTGGTTCCAGCTCCTAAAGTTGGCTCCAGCTTCTAAAGATGACTGCATACTCAGATACATCCTGAACATATTCGAGCATCTTAGTATGAAGATGAGGTAAGCGGACTACTGTAATGTGGCACTAGCTCTTAAAGATGTCTCCGGCTCCTAAAGATGACTCCATACCCAGATACATCCTGAACATCTTCGAGCATCTCAGCATGAAGCGAGGTAAGCGGAGTACTGTAATATGGCACCAGCAGATTTCTCCAGCTCCTAAAGATGACTCCATACTCAGATACATCCTGAACATCTTCGAGCATCTTAGCATGAAGCGAGGTAAGCGGAGTACTGTAATATGGCACCAGCAGATTTCTCGAGCTCCTAAAGATGACTCCATACTCAGACACATCCTGAATATCTTCGAGCATCTTAGTATGAAGCGAGGTAAGCGGAGTACTGTAATGTGGCACCAGCTCCTGATATCTCAGCATGAAGCGAGGTAAGCAGACATAGCCAGCGTTACTAAATTCAATACGAGGACTAAATATGGCTCTAGATCTGTGATTCTGAGCCGGTTTGAATGCAAGAAATATGACCTTCGTGGCAACCATCTTCTTAGTTATTTGGTGTTCCTCTGATATTCCAGTAAACTGATAAGGGAGAGGGCGCCACAGCGCAACGATAAGCATTATATTCGCGACAAAAAAATGTTTTTAATTCGAAATAAGTGATTTTACGTATAAAAAAGTGTTAAATTATGTTTAAAAAGTGTTAATTACCACCGATTACTGTTATCAGACACAATTAATCAAGAATACACACAGAAAAAGCATAAACACGATACGACTACTTGCCGGTTTTAAACCTCCTGCCTTTTGGTAGAATACAATAATTATACTACAGTTTTAATACTACAAGGTTAGTGTGCATTTTCTCCAAAAATAAGTGGAAAAACAACCAGTCTAAAAAAGATTTTTATCACATAACCTCAAAATAAGAAAAACTGGTTAATCATATATTGCAAATTTAAGTAAAGCAGCGCCATCTGTCAACGAGTAAAGATACTAACCCTACCGAAGCTTGAGAACCCAAACTGCTACTCACTTCAAGAGGGCGGTAAACGCAAAATGAGCTGCTTGACCTGCGGAAATGCAGCAATAATACAAGAGCGTATAAAATGCTGCTCTTGCAAAGGAGGATACCACTACAAATGTGTAGGTATTACTGAGGGTGAGTACCAGTCAAACCCTCAAAAATATGATTTTAACTGGAGATGCCCGGAATGCAAAAATATAACAAAAAGGACAAAAAATGAGTCAAATCGTTCTGGAGGCATGCAATACTTTCTTGATTTAACCGATGAATCGGACATGGACAAAAGCATACTAGGAAATACAGTAACCGAAAAAAGCTCCCAAATACCACCACACCTCAAAGAATTGAGTGACTTACTCGATGAAAAATTGAACAATATGAAGGGAGAAATTGTGAATGAAATAACTGCCTCCATAGAGAGTAAACTATACCAGTCAGTTAAACAGCTGGAAGAAAACTTTTCTCAAAAGTTTAGCTACTTGCAGACAACCCAAACAAAAATTACAGCGCGAGTTACAGAAATGGAAATAAAAATACAAGAATTACAAAAAGAGAAGGAAAAGCTTGAATACACTCTACAACAAATCTCAAGTAAAATTACTAACCTACAGCCGAAAGAATTTTTAGAGAAAACCCAAGACCAAAATGACATCAAAAAGAAATTTGTGTTGTACGGATTGAACGAGATACGTTATGAAGAAGAATGCTCTCTAATAAATCAAATAAACCAGGTTTTTAGCGACTTGTATAACATAAACCTATCAGGTTATATTGAAACAGTAACCCGTGTCGGAAACAAGAGATCAAACCGCCGCCCTATAATAGTTGAACTTATTAGTAAGAGAATGACAAAGTACATCGTAGAAAATGCGTCATTCCTCAAGAACACCGGATTATATGTCTCTGAATTCCTCGACAAAGTGGGACGACAAAATAGGAAATCGCTGATAAACATGATGCGAAATGCAAGGAAAAATGGACAACATGCAATCATCAAAAATAACAAGTTAATAATAAACGGGATTGAACAGAACACTGAAAATAACATAGCCAATAATAGTAACGATACACAAGATGAAGGAAGTAGTACACAAGATAATTTTCGCAGCCAACAATAATAGAACATATAACATTTTATTTCAAAATTTTCAGAGCATTTTTAATAAACAAGAATCTTTAGAAACTTTTCTTGACAAAAATCCATCACATAGAATAATCTGCTGCTCAGAAACCTGGTTATCACCTGGAAAACTGGATCTCATAAACTTTCCTCAATACAAGATTGCGGCATCCTTTTGCAGGACAACTATGCAAGGAGGTGGAGTTTGTATGCTTGTACATGAAGATATTGAATTCGAAGAAAAATGTGAAATATCCAACTTATCTGTCGAAAATGTTATTGAAGTCTGTGGAGTAGAATTATTAAAAGAAAATATTTTCTTAGTAGCTTTATACTGGAATGAAAAACAGCCAAAAATATTTAATGAACAACTCAAAAAACTTCTTAACTACATAAGTTTAAAATATTCAAATTGGAATATTGTTATAGGGGTGATTTTAATATAAATGTTCTCAAAAACAAGATTAAAATAAAACAGTTCTTAGAGCTTATGTTAGAGTACAAATTAGACCAATATATTGATCAACCTACGCATATATTACCAAAGTCATCCACATGTATAGATCTGATATTTACAAATATGAACAAAAAAGACTTTGATATATCAGTTGAAGAGCTAGGCTTTTCGCATCACTTGGGTGTAATATTACATTTAAATAAACCATTCTCAAGGAAAAGAACTGCTTGGTATACCACAAAAAGATGTTTTAATGATGTAAACATGCAAAAATTCAAAAGAGAACTTCAATCTATCAACTGGTATAATATAATCTCCCCACATAACTCAGTAAATGAAAACTATAAAAAATTCACTACCTACATTTCTCTAAAATACTTAAAAAGGCAATTATATGTTCCAAAAAACAGCACTACACAAATAAAATGCGTAAATCCAGCAACAAAATCAAAACAGCGTGGAGTATAATAAACGAACGTACGAATAAAAGACAAGAAAAAACACATCAAAATATAAAACTTGTAATTAATAACACCCCCATTATTAAAGCAGACGTGATAGCAAACACTTTTAATACTTATTTTGCATCCATAGGAAACCAGACTGCCTCCAATATAAAAGCCCAAAGTTCCACTTTAGAAAATACAATGTATTTAAGCTCTGTTGAACGTCAGGAAGTAACAAAAATAATTAAAAACCTAAAAAATAAACATAGTTATGGTATAGACGAGTTTCCACCAAACCTCATCCGCCAATGTGCTGATGAATTGAGTCTCCCTCTATTTATATTAATTAATCAGTCATTTGAAGAAGGCACTTTCCCAGACCTATTAAAAATTGCAATAATAAAGCCAATTCACAAAAAGGTGAAAAACCAATCCAAGCAATTATAGACCAATCGCTCTTCTCTCCACATTTTCAAAAATTTTTGAAAAAGTTATGTGTGATCGAGTCTACAAGTTTTGTGAAAAATACAACCTATTTCATGACAGTCAAAATGGATTCCGTAAAAAAAGATCTACGGTGATAGCGGTCTATAATTACATGCAAGAGGTTTTAAACACAATTAATAATAAGAAATATGGAGTTGGAGTATTACTGGACATGACTAAGGCCTATGACAAAGTACAACACAAAATTTTACTAGAAAAGCTATATGCTATAGGTATTCGTGGTAACAGTTACAAATGGTTTACTTCATATTTAGAAAATAGAAAACAGATAGTTGAAATAGAATCTTATGATAATAATAAAAATGAAATAAATAAGGTACAGTCCGAATATAAAATAGTTAATGCATCTATACCACAAGGTAGTGTGATTGGATGCTTATTGTTTTTAATATATATAAATGATCTGCCAAACATTGTCAAAGAAAAATGTGTTCTATTCGCGGATGATGTATCTGTTCTAATGTCGTGCGAGGATAGTGAAAGTGTAAATTATAAACTTACCTTGTTATTTGATAACATAACAACCTGGATGAATGAACACTGCCTGGAAATTAATTTTAACAAAACTAAAATCATGACATTCCACCCACACCAAAAATGCCCGCTAGATTTAAATTTCACCTATAATTCAACTAATTTGGAAACAGTCAATTCGTTCACTCTGCTTGGCTTAAATATTGATACGCATGTAACGTGGAAACCACATATTGAAAAAATACGAACTAAAATAGCAAGATTCACTTATGCACTTAGAGAAATTAAGAAAACCACAGATTTACAAACTGCCCTCTGTACTTATTACGCATACGCCTTCTCATGGTTCACCTACGGCATTATTTTATGGGGTAATAGTACAGACATGGACACTCTCTTCATTCAGCAAAAGAAACTTATAAGAATACTCACTAATATTAAACAGACAGACAGCTGCAAACCATATTTCATATCCCTTCAGATTCTTACTTTGCCCTGCATTTATATACTAGAAATATGTAAATTTGTAAAAAACCATCCCCACCTTTATACTACAAGAGAAGACATCCCAACAAAATATTTACTACGAAACAGAAAAGCTCTTATGATACCTACTTCAAACCTTACTTGCCACACAAAAAGCCCCCATGTCATGTCAATTAAAATTTATAATAAATTACCAGCAATTTTGAAAAATGAAACAAATTATAATACTTTTGTAAGAGGATTAAAACAGTTTTTAATTAAAAACTGCTACTACGATATAAATGATTACCTTACAGATAAGTTAAAATAGTATCTATTATAAGTTAAAATAGTATGTTATTATTATGTTACATTTTATTAGCCTTGTTATGTCGTTATTGAAAATAGCTAATTTTCTATTGTTTCTTAGCTATAGTAATGATAGGTATATAATGTACCTAAAAATATTGTGATCTCTTAATAATAATATAGATAATAGTAGTATGTAAGAAAATACTGTGCTCTCTCTATGTTGCTGTACCCTAACTAACAGGGTGTCATTTGTACCATCTTTGTATGTGATTTTGACAATGCAATAAAAACTTGAAACTTGAAACTTGAAACTTAAACGTCAGTAAGCGCCAAATCGTCGCTAGTACTGAGTGAGCCGTCTGTAAACGCACCCCGCGCGCCGTCTCCCTAATTTGTGCTCTACCCATGTTTATCTTTATTTTCATAATTACAGACTATACAAAATCATTAGCCAGTAGAACTTTCACTCTAATATTCACACCAATATGTTTTTTTACACAGATGCATAACATCTGTTTCAATTTAATAGTACGAGAGCCGAGTCTCATTATTACCATTGTTCTGTTAAATAAAGATATGAATACCTTAAATAAAGTAATAAATATTGATTATCATTGTTTATATTCTCAATTACTTATTTTGAGACTAGCCAGATAATTTCATATAGCCTTAGGCCTTATGGCGATATTTGGCCAAAAAGCTGCATTTTTGTCTAAAAGCAAACCGCTTGGTACAGTTATAGTAGGGACCAAAATAAGCAATTTCAGTCGCAGCAGTTGAAGTTTGCTCCATTGGGAACAGAGATGGCGCCACTTTTACATAAAAAGCTTTAAAAAATTCTACAAGTCCAACGGGTTAACCGATTTTGATGTTTAGTGGGTCAAATGAAAGCTAATTACATGAAGCAATATAAAAAAATATAAAAGTTACGAAAAATTATTACAAATGTGCACAAATTCGATTTTTTAATATATATTTTTAACTTTTTTTAAGTTTTTGCTGAAAAATAATGATAAATCATATGGAAAGGGTATGTTTTTATGATATAAAAATATAAAGAATTTGACTTTGCGTTTTACAAAAAAAATTGTAAGTCAATATCTTTATTACTTTCCGCAATATATAAGTTTGAAGATGGCGGCGGACTTAAGATTAATGAGATATTTTTCTGAAACCTAACGTGTGGGGTATCAAATTAAAGAGCTCCACGCGATGGTTTCAAAAATATACCGCTTTACACTTTTTTGGCCACATATTATAAAAAAAAACATGAGGAAAAGAGATGGCACCACTCTTATTTAATTTTTTAAAAAGTCTTAGAAGTAAAAATTTAACCACACAACCAAAGATTTTAACATTATTATTTAATTAATAACACAATTGATATGAAAAATCGGCCAAGAGCGAGTCGGACTCGCGCGTACGTTATCAATACAAACGTACATACAAAACACGTTTATTGTATGGAAGCCCTAAATAGTAGAGAACGGTATTTCATGAAAGTTTCATTTCGTTATGGTATTTCGTGAGATTGCCATTGAAATAATTGTTTTTGATGGAGGCGGCAGTACGGGCCTTCAATGCATCGCATTTAGTGTCAACGCTTTACGCTGCTCCTCATAGTCGCGGAGTCACCTCTTTACAAGACCGCGCCATTCTGCCCGTTTTGCTGCCAAAACTCAAATTGAGAGGGCTCGATGTTGCATCTTTCATGTGTCCCATCTGAACATCTTTAAATCTAAGGAGTTGACCGCCATGCTTTCGCTTGCCCTCCTCTAGCTCAGAATAGAAGATGCACTTCGCCACTCGCTTATCTGCCATCCGGGATAAGTGACCGCATCACTGAAGCTATCGACGCATTAAGTAGGCTTCAATGCCACCAATATTGGCTCGTCTTAGAACTTCGGTGTTGCAAACTCGGTCAGACCATCTAATCTTCATGATGGTGCGAAGGCATTTAAGTTGGAAGATCCAACGTGCGTATGTGGTGACGATACACACACCAGGTTTCGGAAGAGTACAGAGGGTTTGGCAGCACAATCGCCATATATACGGATATTTTCGTGGCTAGTTTAAAGTCGAGCGAGCAGAAAACCTTGGAATGTAGCTTCCCAAATGCTGCAGCACTGATTGTGTAATTGATCTCAGCATCAAGTACACACTTAGCTGTTATAGTGTTTCCCAGATATCGAAACTTGTCAACCTGTTTCAACATATCTTTACCAAGCTTAATTGTCAGTGTCCCACGATCTGGTGTATTTACGTCTTTTAACACTGATTTCTAGGCGGAATATGCAGCATGCATGGTGAAAAACGGTCGTCAGTTGTTGCAGGCCTTTTGGGAATTCTGCAAAGAAGCACAGGTCATCGGCATAGATAGCTTCGGTAATAAGTTCTTGCGAGACTTTGATACGCGCCTTAAATCTAGCTAAATTGAAAACATGCGGACTCCTTCGGAGACAGTGTAACGTGAACAGTTTGGGTGCTAAAACGCACCCTTGTTTCACTCCACAGGTGACGGGGAAGAAACCAGACTGATCATCGTTAGACGCAGCACTGAAAATGCTTGTCATGCAGGAGTCTCAGGAGGCGCACAAACTTCTCCGTGTACCCTAGTTTTCCTAGGACCATCCAGAGAGCTTCACGAGGTAGACTGCCGAACGCTTTCTCTAGGTCAACAAAGCAGAGTTACAACTGACGACCTTGTTCTCAGCTATTTCCTGCAGTAGACGTACCGAGAAAATAGCTTCACAAGTGACTGTGTCAGATTGAAAGCCAAACTGGGTTTCGAGCAGAATCTTTCCTGATAAGTCCTTCAAGCGGTTTAATAGGACTCTCGGGGACCGATAATAACATACCGCGGTATGAGTTATAGTAAGAACGTTCGCCTTTGTTCTTGTAGAGGGCACTAATGAGAGACACTTTAAAATCATCCGGGACTCGCTCCTCCTTCCATATTCGAACAAAAAGTTTCCATACCAACAAGTGCAGCTCCGCACCGCCATATTTAAGTATTTCATCTGGTATAAGATCAATGCCAACCACTCGCTTATTATGCTGGCGGTCTGGTCTTCATCACGCGATAGGGGCTCGTCCAGCTCGGTGGCTAGGGGGAGTCGAGGTAAAGCTGTTGCTCTGCTTGTCGAGTTTTGTCATGTAATCTCATAAATTTTGCTATCTTTAAGCAGCTGTATACCGTTCTGTGAAAATAAAGTTAAATTTACTGCTTATTTTAACTATCTAACTATTAAGTTAGATAGTTATTTTTTTATATGATAGAAGGCATTATACTATTTCTACTACGACGATAAAATCTAAATACAGAATAGAATTAAAATTAAGAGCGGGCTCCCATACAATAAATGTGTTTTGTATGTACGTTTGTATTGATAACGTACGCGCGAGTCCGACTCGCTCTTGGCCGATTTTTCATATCAATTGTGTTATTAATTAAATAATAATGTTAAAATCTGTGGTTGTGTGGTTAAATTCATACATTTAAATTTTTTTTTTAAATTAAATAAGAGTGGTGCCATCTCTTTTCCTCATTAATTTTTAATATGTGGACAAAAAGTGTAAAGCAGTATATTTTAAAACCGTCGTGCGGAGCTCTTTAATTTGATACCCACACGTTAGGTTTCAGAAAAATATCTTACAAGTGCCACTCATTAATCTTACGTCCGCCGCCATCTTTAAACTTATATATTTCGGAAAGTAATAAAGATATTGACTTACAATTTTTTTTATAAAACGCGTAGTCAAATCTTTTATATTTTTATATTATAAAAACATACCCTTTTCATATGATTTATCATTATTTTTCAGCAAAAACCTAAAAAAAGTTAAAAAGATATATAAAAAATCGAATTTGTGCACATTTGTAATAATTTTCCGTAACTCTTATATTTTTTTTATATTGCTTCATGTAATTAGCTTTCATTTGACATACTAAACATCAAAATCGGTTAACCCGTTGGACTTGTAGAATTTTTTAAAGCTTTTTATGTAAAAGTGGCGCCATCTCTGTTCCCAATGGAGCAAACTTCGACTGCTGCGACTGAAATTGCTTATTTTGGTCCCTACTATAACTGTACCAAGCGGTTTGCTTTTAGACAAAAATGCAGCTTTTTTTTCATAATGTCTGGTACTAATATTTAGTATTCATGAGCCAAAGACTATGCTTGAATTTGTTTTTATCAACATTTATAATTTCAATTTGGAAAAACGGAAATTAATTGAATACTTTTTACAAACAGTTTGTCCACGACTGTCTGACTTAATACACAGCCTTCTGAATGACTCTCAAACTTTTGTCAAACCTTCTGTAAATGGGCGTTTATTACGGTTATTTACGCTCTGCCGCCCTCGCAAAGGATATAGACATGATATTCGATATTAATGTTACTCATAATAACTTTCGACAAAGCGTTTTCAAAGTCAATGTCTCCTGGACTAATACTTCCTTGACAGGATAGGAACATTGGAAATATGTTACGATACGAGTCCTTATGCAAGTGACATGAAATTATTATACAGAGTGTTAATCCTATTGCAACTGAATAATAAATAATATCAATTAAATGAGTACCTACTTGAAAATTGTACTCGTTGGATGGAAAATTAATAATATTTGGAAAATTCAATAGTAAAGAATGAAAAATTAGAAGTACTGTCACATGTTTTAATTATTGTAGCAATTTGTAGTCAGCACTCAGCAGCTTTTATTGCGTTAATTATTTCAGGGATTAATTAATCAATACATTGTTTAAAATGAAGTAACTTTTTGCGTCTGGCTGTCGTGCACTCTCGGTAAACTACGCAACAAATTTTGATGCAGTTTTTTTGAAATAGATTGTGTAAATTAAGAGGAAGGTTTAAATGTATAACAAATGCTGGTAAATGACCTTTTATCGTTGCAAAACGAATTGCAGCGGGCAAAACCGCCAACGGGCCGCTAGTATAAATATTGAAAGTAACTCTAGGTGCTGCTAATAGTACATAAATAAACCTACTTTAAATTGTAGATGCCTGGTAAATAACCGTTATTTATTTTAGTCTATAGACGATTTTAAATTGTTAACTTTAGATTACGATTCAAGAAACTTGGCAAATATTTGCACAAGAATCCATCTTAGAATCTTCTTGCTTTGATGATTAAATTTCAATTTAATTTGTTTGATGCTTAGGCGTGAAGCACACGCAACGTTCTTTTGTGCATTATTTTTGCGCAGTGCTATCGCATGGGTTAGAAAAATGCAATTTGCCACCCTATTTTCATTACGGTTTAGGTCAAATGCCGTGTGATGCCGGCTTAGAATAGCACCACCGAAATTCTACCCGTCGTGGGTGTCGCAAAAATCGTCTAAGGGATAATGATCCAGGGAATGGGCAGCAGCACAAGCAGCAGCGTTCCCTGTCAAACATCTTGCACTGCGCTCGCCAATCTGCCTGCCAAGCGTGGTGAGTATGGCAATATCCCACGATAGGGAGAGGCCCATGTCCAGCAGAAGACTGTTGTGGCTGTTATGGTATGGTTATGGTTATGGTCATGTCAAACGTTTTGACAGACGCATCCGCTAGCGCTGCGCTCACACAACGTTTTGCGTTGATGGATGCGTCTGTCAAATCGATTGACATATACCGTATTCGTAAGGGCAAACGTAAGGGAATAAGGTCGAAATTCGTATTGACTTAACGCATGCCTTACGCAGCGCAAAAAAACGTACAAACTGATATTACGTGTGTTTCTCGCTGGGTTTTCATTTACGTACTAAATTTTCTAGGAATTCTTAGCTATTGCACAAATTATGTATTTGAGGACACTGAGAAGACGAACGACCCGATGAACTTTGTGATAAGTTTTCAAGGTCTTCGTGGTAATGGGTGTTTTTTGGAGAAACTAATCCGCGAGATGGCATTGTACAGTCAAGTGCAGAGTTACCGGACCCCCCGGGCTACAAACATTTAAACAGAAAAATACGTTTTGAAATGAACCTTAAAGCAAAGCATTACGCCTATGCAATATACCTGAGCAATTCATGCTTCACCCTACCACACGACTAACTCGCAAGCACGATGTCGAGTCCTTTGCATTTTATCTTGAAGTTGCTTTAGTCAAATTTCATTAACAAGAAATAAAATAATAAATAGTCAACATACGAATACAACCCCCGCTGGGATTTGAACCTCCAATCTTTTAGATTGTAAGCATTGTAGTCGGGCATCTTAACCGCTTGGCTATTCAGCTGATGGTTAAAGGCGCGAAATTAGAAGTCACCTGTCGTGCAACTAGTGATGTCATTGTGACGTATGAGACCCGTGTAGACGTTTTGATGTTTTCTAGCAGATGAATAAAATAAGAAGGTAGTTTGAATACTAAATCGTAGAAATGTATTCAACTTTATTTAATTACTCAGTTCAATAGTGTGCGTTATGATATTTCCGTTGCTTTTACCTAGTTACTGGTCAAATCAAATCATGGTGCATAGTGTTTTCTTAAAAGCAAAATAATTGTTCTGTAGGAACAGAAAAAGGAAGTTTCACTACGACTTTACAGAGAAACACGGTTCGCAGATGGATTAGGAGATATGAGGAAACTGGTGATGTGAATTGTGAAAATCGAGGGCCGCGCCAAAGCTTACACCAACGAAAATCTACGTCACCGTGAAATTGTTAGCCTTCACAGCGAGGATTGATTTAAAACTACTTGTTCAACATCAAGTTTATACGATATATCTCTGTATACTGTGCGAAGACATTTACACGCTGCTGGCATACACAACTATTAACCAGCTATGAAACCAGCCAAAAAAATTGCGCTGACCGAAGAGCATTGTCAAGCTAGGATAAGATTTGCTACAGGTAAATATTATTTCTGGTGCTGAACTAATACAAATACATTATACCTACATACTTACTTATATAGGTATAGTGTATGTTCTATTGTTTTTTTTTCTAACTGTTGATAAACGATCATAAATTAAGTAATGTATTTATGTTACAGAGTATTGCAACTTTGATTGGGAAGGGCAAATATTAATATTCACTGACGAAAAGTGCTTCAATTCAAAGGACGATGTGGAATAATGTGGATGAAACATCCTATGTAGACGACGAGGTGAACGCTATAATCCAGAAAATATACTCAGCACTAGCAGCAGAATATCGCTAGGTTAATTAAATACCCTTAGGACATATGTATTTATAAGTGATCTTTGATTAAATATAGATTCTTTGTGCTGGTCATTATGAGAGACGTAAATTGTTATTTTACTCAAAGATAACATGTTTGATCTCTTGTAGTGACTAAACGATAATTTTAAAATCCTGAACTATCTATATTGTTGTTTAAATTATAGTCAGTTAACTTAATTGTTAAGTATTTTATTCATGTTTGTATGAAATGTTCATTACACAGTTTACTGTAAAATTTGCCTAGGTGATACAAACATATTTTGTGTGAATTATGAAGATTCAAATAAAGTAACATTTAAAGTATAATAGATGGTCTTATCAATTTTTAAACTTCTTAATTTTGTCTACAAACAAAACTTCTTTTAAACAAAAAAGAAAATAATAGACAGATATATAAATAAACAGCACTTTTAATAGAAAAAAAAGTTGAACACATCATAGATCCGAACCAGCGATTCTACGTTTTTGACTGCAGTTGCTTAACCCTTAGCCATCTAGCCATTGACTCAGGAGACGAATTTAGCTATAACTATTATGTCTACTGTTCGTTTATGCGACTCGCACTCGCCAACTAC
Organism: Phthorimaea operculella; assembly: GCA_024500475.1. Lineage (NCBI taxonomy): Eukaryota > Metazoa > Arthropoda > Insecta > Lepidoptera > Gelechiidae > Phthorimaea > Phthorimaea operculella. The sequence goes on along the minus strand of JANFCV010000361.1, from coordinate 25,527 downwards.
TATGAGATCATTATTGTGTAATAAAACTTGATTGAAAACTAGTTTATGTCAGTGACGTCGCGTCGGCGTGAATCTTTTAGTCGGCTAAGCTCGGGTAGGTTCGGACCATTTCGGACTGTGTTATTTTTGTTTCACTTACTCTTGACTAGGGAATGCAATCCCGCAAGTAAATTTCAATCCCGGTATTTGCGGGACTGGGCAATCTTAATCCCGCGGGATCCCGGTATTTGCGGGATCCCGCATGCTCTTTAGACTTTGGTCAAAAATATGAAAAAAGTAAATTTACTAGGTAGCATACCTTCTTTTTCTTCTTTTCGTTTGTGACACCGAGTCGTTTTATGACTTGGTAACTGAAAAACTACGAATTTTGTATGACATCATCCTATTTCACTGCCGGACGTAGGACTCTTCCACGGAACGCCATAAGGCATGATATCCCATTTTTGCCATGCAGTCGCTACCAGCCGCCCTTTTTATGTCATCGGTCCATCTGGCTGATTCTGGCCGGAGGGCGTCTAACGCTACGCATGCCGAAAACCCGCTTACTCCACCGTCCATCGGTTTTACGACAAAAATGTGACCAGCAGCCACTGCCATTTCAGCTTGCTGCACTTCCAGGCTATGTCCGTAACTTTGGTCTTTTTGCAGAAAGCCTCATTCCGGATTTTATCCATTATAGAGATACCAAGCATAAACGTTTCCATAGCATAGAGTGACATGTAGCCAGTGGGCCAGTTTTACTGTCAAGTTCCACGTCTCGGCTCCGTATGTCACGATTGGTAAGACGCATTGATCGAACACCTTGGTCTTGAGGCATTGTGGCAAAGATGAATCGAGGATGTGACACAGCTTCCCAAATGCTGCCCAGAAAAGCTGCACTCTTTTGGTGATTTCAGCCTCAAAATTGTCTCTATTCTACCTATCTATATCTGTAAAGTTTGCCTAAGGTAAACATATTTTTGGGCGTTATTTATTGTTGTTTACTGTTTCCAAAGGCAGTATTACTATGAAAAAATAGCCTAACTATGCAAAAATGTTATGAACTTATAGTATCGTTAGTTTAACGGTTTCTAACTTTACAAGATACACGTCATAACGTATGAATTTCGCAAACGTACAATCCCGCAATCCCGCGCGGGATCCCGCTCAGATTACGACCGGGATCAGTCCCGCAAAAAACATGCGGGATCCCGGTATTTCGGGATCCCGGTATCCCGGTATTGCATTCTCTACTCTTGACTGACTTGACAGATGTTATGGATGCGTAAGGGATATGAGGGCGCGTGAACCTTGTTTTTTCTATGCTTTCATTGCTGTGTTGGCGTATGTCAATGGAAAAAATTTAGCAGGCGTGCGGACAATGTATAGATAAGTAAAGTATGTCGCCGATTGCGCTGTAGGGTAGTAGGGTGGGGTCACATTATTCTGACTTCAACCGTACGTCTCCATAGACTTAAAGGGATTAGCTGTCAAATTTTGACACATTCCATTTTAGTCTATGGGAGCGTACAACGTCATAGTATTGCGGTTTAGTTTCTCCAAAAAACGCCCATTAGGACATATAAAGGGTTTTAATTTAAATGCGTGCCATAGGTTCAGGGTAGGTTAAATATCGATTAAGAATGCCGTAAATAATTGAAAAAAGTCAGTCACATTTTTTTTATTTTTTTGACATTTGATTCAAATGCCTATATCTCAGCCGAAATTCGATCAATCTCAAATTTTTTAGACGAAAGTTCTTATATATATGCACTCTCTAAACAAAAACAGAGGCAAAAATTGATTAAAAAATAGTTGTGACAAAATCCGAAGAAAAGAACTTTTTCTTTTTAATGGGATTTTTTCAATATTTTTCACGGCATAGGTACTTAATCGATACTTAACCTACCCTGAAGTTATGGCACGCATTTGAATTAACACCCTGTATTAGTACCTAATCTGCCCTCGCCTTGTCCTGGCCCGGAGCCTCTGACATGGTTTGTAACTAATAGAGATGGGCCGAATGTAGTTTTACCGAATACGGATAGGTTTTCGTTAAAGAGTTTGCCGAACCGAATATTCGACCGAATGGTTCGGCAGTAATTATTGATGTCCATATAAAACAATCAGGAGCCTAACTTGTTTACAGAATATTCACTGATTTTCAACGGACCACTCCACTCGCTACCACTCTATTCCAATATTCCGCCCATCTCTAGTAAGGATCGTAATCCATCACAGACTCATTGATTTGATTACTACAAAGTTTACGGTTCTGATATACCTTCTATACCTTCAGAATGTAAAATATTGGTATAGATACGTTCCTTGGTCGTAAAATGAGTATTCTGAGGGAAGATTTCCTAAGAAACATTTCATGTCCAGTCACAACATTGATTTTAGACCTCCCATCCATTTTGAAGTGATTTAGGAATGATGGGAAATCTAATATTTTCGATCACATTTCGATATTAGATTCACTTTTACTTATTTATTATGTTCCGTAAAGAATGTTGTTCCTTTTCATGTGCTAGATACCAAATTCTTGCTCTATAATATTTTCAGTCAATTTTATTACTTTCTAGTTCAATTACTTTTTAAAGTGTAGTCCACACACACTCTGTATACCTAAACAAACACATACATACATACATAAATCACGCCTTTATCCCTTGCGGGGTAGGCACAGCGTCAACGGTCGTAAAATACGTCTGACAAATAATTGGCGGCCGTTTTAGTTTTTGTCGTGTATCGCTATAGTGACAGGTTGTTAGCCTGTCGCCTAAAATTGCAATACACATGAAACCCTCGAGTCCCTTAGTCACTTCGTAATACATCTAGGTACAGGAATGAAATTAATGGGGTAATGCTATTCTGACGCAGCATAAACAAACACCCTGTATTATAAAATAGTCCAAGTGCACTGTGCATTGTGCACCGCGTGTCATGTCATGTGGGAAATAAAACAAACAGCAAACAAACAAAGTGTAATGAGCTCCATTTTTAGATCAGTGTTTGTGCTCCCGCCGGAATGACAGACCGCGTGGAATGACAGGAGAGGTCATCATTGTGTGTGGTTCAGTGTTGCGGAAGTTTTTGTATATCTAGGGGTTAAAATTTTTTTATGAATTAATATAAAGGACGGTAGAACAAAAAATACGCGATCATCTGAGTGACTTTCTTTCAGTGGGAAATCGAAACTTTTGTCGTTTCACACGTTTCTTGTAAAAAGCTGTTCAGTTTCATGCATTGATTAGTTAGATTAGGTATGCTTGTAAAGTTTTTGGTTCACAAGGGACAATATACTTGTTTATGTTACAGTTTTTATAAACACTCTTTTCAAGTGTCGTGTAACGTGTAACAAACCGTTAATCAATCTAGGGGTAAACATGCAAGTTTCTTTGCCGCGTTTAAAAAACTAACAGCGACATCTATTGTCAACGTTACGGCGCTAGCCAATACTTACTTTGTGTCGTGACTCGGACTTGAAAATGTGTTGGTGGATAAAAATAAGTGTCCCGCTGATGTACAACCTGGGCGTGAGAGTGAGTGATGGAGCCATGGACTGCTGCTTCCAGCTGCTCAGATGTCTCACGTATGACGTCACTGGTGAGGGGTCGTCCACAAATCACGTAACGCACTTAGGGGGGAGGGGGGGTTCTGACCGAGCGTTACGGTCCCGTTACTATGGGGTTACTATGGGGGGATCAAAGTCAAGCGTTATTGCTGGGAACAAGTTGCAAAACTCTCCCTGTAAATAGATCCATTGCCACGCGTTATTAGAGTCCAAAAAAGGTGCATTTGTTTAATTTATAATGCGTGGTTCAGAGACACATGCAAACCCTTGTACAAAACATTAAAAATTTTACCACTTTCATGCATGTACGTACGTTTACGAAATATGTGTTTTTGTTAAACAACATCCAAATTTTTATACACTCCTCAGAGATGTCCAAAAAAGACACCTGCGTTCTGTGTATGTACATTTGCTGCATCAGCCAACTAGTCGCACTGATATTTGTAAGAAAAATGACAATTGTACTATATAATAATCTGTCAAATGATATTAAATTAACATTTGCTGCATCAGCCAACTAGTCGCACTGATATTTGTAAGAAAAATGACAATTGTACTATATAATAATCTGTCAAATGATATTAAATTAACATTTGCTGCATCAGCCAACTAGTCGCACTGATATTTGTAAGAAAAATGACAATTGTACTATATAATAATCTGCCAAAATATGATATTAAATTAACTGATAGTTTAAACATGTTTCAATCAAAATTATTTAATTGGTTATTAACAAATTGTTTTTACAGTGTAAGAGAATACATGACCCATGTTTGACATTATCTTATTATTGTACTCAACTATTTATGACATAATCCTTCTTATTTAACATTTTATCTCGCATTTCTAGTTTCATTTTATTTTGTTATCTAATTTAATAATAATAATGTATATTTTTACATCATTGACATTGTTAATGAAAATTTGCACGCTTGAAGCAAGCAGAAACTGTTCTGGACTTTAATTTAAGATCACATTATGTATTGACATGTATTCTTGCAAGTAAAATATTTCTATTTCTATTTAGCCTACAAACATACATACATACATACATATATCACGCCTTTATCCCTTGCGGGGTACACATACATACACTTATATAATTTCACAGACAATGATTGAGCCGCAGTAGCTCAGAGGCGTTGCCAGTACTAGTGGTGAAATTCGCAGCTTCGATTTTAGCTGCGGCAGATAAAATTGCAAGCTTTCTAAAAAAATTTTCATTGCTTTATCACGAAAAAAAATAAACTGAAAAATATTACAAAATAACCGTTACGTAACGGAAAGGGGAGGGGGGGGAGGGGTCATGACCATGCGTTACGGTCGCGTTACGTGGGGGGAGGGGTGGGGTCAAAAATTTGTGATTTTTGCATTACGTAATTTGTGGACGACCCCTGAGGTTTCGTGTTATTTATTTGCGATGGGTTGGTTCGGTACCTACTAGAATTAGGTACCTATTACTTAAGGCGAGGCTGCCAAAAGTCACGATTTCTTTGTTACGTTTTTGTCAATATTTTTGCATAACTTTGTATAACCTGGTTCACAAAAGAAATGAAATGGCAACATTATTGTTGACATCTTGCTCAAATGTCATGTAGGTAATATGAAAAAGGCACAAACAATAATGGTGCCATTCCGGGTCCCCTTCTTTTGTGAACCAGGTTATAATCTACTTAAAAAATAGCCATTGTAATAGTAAATGATAGTCTTATGTTATTAATTACTATTGTTCTGAAAACTTGGGTTTTAACTAGTTTTATTGATTTACAAAGATAACTTACCTACATGGAAAATGACACGAATAACTGGAACAAAAATAAACTTTTTACAAATTTTCAGCATTTTTATCGTATTTTTAACTTATTATTCATAACATAACATATTTAAGTCATGTAAAAAAGTTGCAGCTGAATACAATAGGGAATTTTGTGCCATAATCTTAGGATTCTGAAATTTCTGAATTGACTTTTTTCAACTTCTGAAAGCTGGGAGCGTGAGAGCTATTTTTTAGGGTTTCGTAGTCTACTAGAAACCCTTATCATTTCGGTAAGTCTGTCTGTCTGTCTGTATGCCGCGCCCTCATAACTTCGTCAGTTTTGGAGATATCGACATCAAAATTGGTGTGAAGATAGATTGTGTTGACCAAAATTTAGAAATGTTGCCAAGAAAATATTTTAATTGTTTGGACCCCTTCCCATACATGTGAAAGGGGCAACATTTTTTTCTCCTGTAATATTAGTAGGATATCGTTGAATAGGTCTTTTAAAACTAAGGTATGGTTTCTTTGACACGAAGTCGCTAAAATGTTTCTGTCTCGAGATATTTGCTTTAAAAGGGGCGTTTTGAGCCATAATTTTGTTCAGCTGTAATTTCTAAAGTATGCAAGCTGAAAATTAAAAAAATATGGGATATAGTTCTTAATATGAAACTACCATGAAAATTATAACGAATACTGCACCACTTAAGATTAAGGAAATATTAAAGTTTTTCAATTTGCGGTTGGTAATCAATCATACAGCTGCAAACAAACCAGCAACCAAATTAACTTTGTGACGCTGAAAAACCTGATATTTAAACGTTGACTACAAACCCTATATGTGGGCGTGTCTGACACGCTCGTGGCTAATTTTACTTCTATAGATGGTTTTATTGAATTGAGTGATTAATAAATATCCATTTTAGGACCCTGGATATTATGTTAGGCTCTTTGGCAATTATAAACGCCAGATAGTTATCAACTGCAGATATTCTAAAATTAATTAGCTATTAGTTTATTCTCAGGCATTCAGCATTCAAAGAAAATATAAAAAAAGAACAGCTGGCTTATTTACTTTTTAATACTTATAATAATCTGTAGCGTACTTTAAAATCTAAAATAATATGCTGATTGAATACCAAATTTTAAAACACTCTCATGTTTTTGGAAAACTTCAAAAATTTCACCGCAGGCAGGATTTGAACTTGCGACTTTCAGCATCTGTACTGCCGACGCCCTAACCAACTGGCTACCGCGGTTCCAATCGAGCCCGCGTGGATGGCTCCATCTACCGGGATAGTTTTGCAGCTAATTCCCAGCGACTAATTCATTCTTTACAGATTGAATGTAGTCAAAGTCACAATATGCAGATTTTGTGATGTCAGTCGTAAAAATTGAGATCGCTTGCTTAAAATTTTTGAGATAAGTGCTTATTTTATTCTCTGCTCTAAATTTGTACCCGACTTCCTAGGAGGGTTTAATGTATTTCGAGAGTATGTATGTATCTAGACTAGAAAATAGTTTTCACGGGCTACAGCCCAAACGGCTGGGCGTTGGGCAGATCTTGACATGTGATGTGAGGTGTCATTCATTAATATTGTGTCAGCAGCGCGAGTGACACTGGCCATATTAAAATTCATAAATTCAAGACAATTACAACTTTGAAATTACCGCAGTCGGGTTTTTGGTTTTTAATACATCTGCTTGTTAAGTGTTTGTTATAGTAGGCGTAATTTAATAATGAAGAGATTGTAAGTAAATATATTTAGCAATTTTTATATCAGACACTCTAGCTTGAATCTGAATATTTAAAACTAGCTTTAAGGTTAAGTATCAAACCTAATTTTACCCAAGACACGGCAAGGAATACCTAGAAATACTTTAGTTTATAAATAAAAATAAAGCACCTACTCTCATTTTTTCATTAATATAAAAAATACGATTTTAAGTTTTTATTTAGATCGTTTTGTGCCCCCAGAAACCACAGACATGCCATCCGAAGACCCCGCAAAGTCGCAAACGGAAAGAGAAACCTTTGGAGGAAAAGCCACGATCCAGCATGGCGGACAGACCGCTGCCTGTGCCAGTGGAAAACGAACCGTATTTCATGAACATAGACCGCACTGAAGCTGAAAACCTGTTGAGAGGACAGCCGGATGGCACTTTCATACTGAGGCCTTCCAGTCAGGTACGGACCTAACTTACCTACCATTTCTTTTTATTTGCTGTGTAATACTCACTTATGTTTTGTAAAAGCCATTAAAAGATAAATCCAGAGAATAGGCTGCATCGTTCAGCAGAACTGCACTCGCCGTCTCTCTTATAGAGCAAAGCCTATTTCTCGTGGACAGTTTGTAGATAGTAATAGCTTCAGGACAGAGGGTTATAGTTATTATTAGGACGACCTATTTTCTCAAGGTCATGGTTTTGTCTTTTACAGTCCGACCACGCCTACACCCTCTCCGTATCCTGCGCGAACGCCGTCCACAACGTCGGCGTGCGTCGTCGACAAGATGGCCGCCTGGCGCTCGGCTTCGCGCGTCGCGGAGAGCGCAGCTTCGACGGCGTGACGTCACTGCTGCGTCACCACAGAAGCAGAGGCTGCTATTGGTCGCTGGCGGGTCCGTGTGCGGTGCGACAGCATTGATTGGCTCGCCCGAGTATTATCAGACGCCGAAGAAATTGACGCGAGCAGTAGACAGTGCCTGAAAGTTTATGCCGTGTCCAGTGTTATGTAGTCTATGGCGTGTGAACTTTTATTTTCATAAATAATGACAACTTTGTACTATTTATTGTAATTTTAGTTTAATAATAGTGTATAGTATAGTTCTAATGTAGTTTTGTATTTTTCAACAAATCGTTAATTTTCTTATTTAAAGCAAAGATGTTAATAAGAGGTGGTTATACGGGGTGTTAGGGACGGTGTAACGAAACTTTGCAGGCATGACCAGACCATCAAACTGAACAACTTTTAGTATGGAGCCAATGGTGGGAAAAAAATCCGACCTCCCATACAAAATTCACGATCAGCTGACTGACTTTGTATGGGTGACCGGGATTTTTTCGTTTCACCATTGGCTCCATAGTAAAGTTGTTCAGTTTCATGGTCTGAGCACGCCTGCAAAGTTTTCGTTACACCGTCCCTAACACCCTGTATTTTGATAAGGTTCTTATGATAGGTAGCGCTAAAAGTCTAGATGTGCGGGAGTCCTAGCACTGCATATCTAATCTTTAAGTCTAAAATTATAAGTATCAATTTAAGTGTAGGTATAATTGTTTATTACATTAAGTATTTTAATAATTAATGCCAAAGAGCATTCTCCACAAAGAGATATGTTAATTAATTACTCCCCCAAAACGGTTTCATCGTAAAACATAATTTAAATTCGAATAATAATATACCATAATATTTATTTTGTTTTAATAAATGTTATTTTGTTAATTCGTTGTATAAATACCAACAGTAAATATTGGCTTTACGAAATGAAACCCACGATGTTTATAAAACGTTTTAAACATATTTTTCATGATCTATATTAAATGCGGTTGAGTAGCACAAAATTTTCTTTCATTTCAAACCATTGAATTATAAGTTCCCAGGCACAAAATAGAGAGTAAACAGAAGGATCACGCGACCCTATTTAGGATTTTCGCGATTGTCACTTGTTACATAGCCAGGGTTGCTAGAAATTCTAGCCTAGAAACAGTACGAGGACGAAATACAACTCTAAATCTAATACGAGAACGTAATATGATTCTGAGCCGAACCGAATGCAAGCATGACGATTTCGTGGTAACCATCTTCTTGGCAGAGCAGCGTAAACGGTCGTAAAAATGGCCCTCTGCACTACGTTTGACAAAAGTATGAGAGTAATTCAGAAGACCGTGTATCACCATACTAACAGATTGTCAGCCTTTCGCCTCAAATTACAATACACATAGATAAACCCTCGTATTCCTTAGTAGCTTCTTACGACAAACGTGGGAAAATTGAGGTGATGCTATTCTAATGGCCACATCACACACACGGCCATGGCAATTAAGCTTCCCGTCGACTCGGTGTCCCAAACTGACTCGGTAGACTGAATCGTCAGAACTAAAGTAAACCAAACCATATCAAACATAAAAAATGACAACAGTTCAATGCTGGACATGGGCTTTTCTCACCACGCTTGGCAGGCGGATAGGCGAGCGCAGTGCAAGATGTTTCATTCACAGGGAATGCTGCTGCCCATTCCCTGGATGAATATTCTTTAGTCGGTTTTTACGACACCCACGGGTAGAACTGGGGTGATGCTATTCTAAGCCGGCACCACACAGCAGCGGTGTTCCAAAGATCCAAGATAGGTAGAGGTAGAGTGAATTGTCAGAAATGAAACGTAAACTAATTAAAACTAACAACAGTATGCAATAAAACAGTTCTTCAGTTGTCAATCTGAATCGGAAGTCGAGTAGAGTATCGATAAAGTATCGATAACTCGCGGTATCGATAGTTCAAGGTCCGCAATAAGACTAAACATCGATTGAAAACAACCAGCTAACTTATACAGGGTGTAAAACACCTTCTACCACAAAATAGAGAAAACACGGGCGCCTGAACAGATGGCTCACTCAGTACCAACGATGTTTTTGACGCTTACTGGAATGAATAATCTCTGAGGAAGTCAAGGTGACTAAGAAGACTGTTGCCACGACTGTCATTTTTCTTGGATTAAAATTGGCTCAGAATTATAAGACGTTCTTGTATCAGATCTTGCTGTTTTGATATTCTTTTCTTATACTTTGAGATTTTTGATCGTGAAAATCCGAAATATGGTCGAGTGAGCTTTTGTGCTTCTACTGAGCTAGAGAATGAACTTGACGGGATTCCTTGTAATAAAGTGACATCACGTACGAGCAAGTTTGGAAGTAGAAAAGATGAGAGCTATCCGTTTATTTTGGTCATCATTTTCCTGGCTTTACCTATACCAAATCAGTTGGGGTCGATGCAATACGTTTTGTTTGAATATCGTAAACGGATTTGGCTCTGTTTTAAAACCGGCCACCTGACTGACGTCAACCTCTTTGGGAATGCTATTGTAGGTGGTAATTATCGCCGCCACCATGCAGTTGGCCATAGTCGACAGTATTCAGCCGAGGTCAAAAAGTCTACGTCACCTTTACTTACACCCTGAGTGGAGTAGGGTGGCAGTATTCTTAGCCGCTTATCGTTGTATGGGCTTGTTATGAGGAGGATGAAAATCATGTGACAAAAAGTAATGAATATGAATGTGCATGGACGCAGAAGGACAGGAAGATCTAGAAACTTTTAGATGGATAGTATAAAAGGTGATAGGAATTAAAAAGGTGCAAACGAAGATTTGACGGCTGATAGAGATGAATGGAAGGGAAAGACATGCTGCGCCGACCCCAAATAAATAGTGATAAAGGCAGGCAGATGATGCAACATTTCTAAAATATCTACCTACTACTTATAAACAGGAAAAATTTTCAAAAAAAATAAAAATATAGTAGTTATGGAGTAATTTCACAGATTGGATTGGGCCAATTATTATTTGTTATCAAAGACCTCATATATCTGTATAAATTTCACAATCAAGAGATAAATCAAGAATACCTACCACTACCTACCACATACATCCATTTGAAAACACCGTGATTTATAATTAACTGGAATACAGGGTGTTAAAACATTTGCTGAATATATGTCGAGGTATGCACCCGTCTATGAAACTGAGTAACTTTCTCCTAATCCTAGTAGGTATGTCTAGGGTAGATATGTTTGGTTGGAATGGATTAACCGAATTGCCCATAATAAAAATTGACGTTGACGCAGGAACATTGCAATCGCATCTGTCCCTCTTTTACTTATTTTTATTAATGCAATATACTTATCTCTTTCGCACCAACGGACGTCATTTACGCTGAAGTAGAAAGTGTGATATAACTGGTGCAGATAAAGAATATAATACCCCGAATTGGCAACATATAACTCGATTTTTATAACTGTGCGCATGGAGCTGTCAAAAATCCCATACGATTTGACAGTTCAACTGTCAGATCCCATACATATTTTGACAGCATACATACATACTCTCGAAAAACATTACCCTCTTTCTCAGGCAGATAAAGATACGCCTCTTGGTCCATTTTACGTAGTTTTCCTTGAAGTAAGTTATATAGGTAGATGAGCTCTCTCGTAGATCCATTTTGCGTTATTTGCTCTTATCTTTTGCCGGTCGGCTAGTTCCACTGAAGTTTGCAAATTGCTTCTGTCCGACTTATTAGATTGAGAGACCCTTTTTAGTCCGATAGACTTTTTCAAACAAAGAATATTAGCTAAATTGTGCACTCGTAGCTTTTTAGAGTAAATCGAATCGAATTAAATTCCATTTTAAATAGTGGCCTTTGTCGACAAGGTCAATTCCATAATGTCAGAGTTGGAGAATACACGTCACGAATTCTGGACATGAGCTCCCCGTTGATATCGAGGGGGTTTTGCCATGTTCACCATTCTCATCAACAGGATTGTGGAGTGCATTGCAAGATGCGGCATTCTTTCGGCATGCTGGATCGTTATTGTTTTGTCGCAAATTGAAGATAGACTAAATACAGTGTGACTCGCACGATAAGTCACTCAGTAGGGAGTTCTTTAAAGCGTTGACACCGTACGCTGAAAGTCCTGGGTTCATAGCAGTTTTGATTGTGATATTTCTGTACTTACGAAAATAAAATATACAATTTTGAAACTTGACACCCTGTATAACGCAAATGCGTGTAATTATAGGTAGTTGTTGTATAAGTTGAGCTTTGATCATTGCTCTGATTATCAATGTTAAGCGCCATTTCGCGCGAAAGCAAAAACAAACTAAGGAGTTACTTATTACACATTTACATTAAATCAAACTACAACCTACATATTGTCGAAGTCAATATGTCAAAATCTACCTTCTACATAATAGCTCGTGTGTTTACAAACGAAAAGCCGTTTGCATATTTCCATCTGACGTATGTATACCGTCGACATTATGTGTACCGCCAAAAAAACGACCTTTTGCCGTATGGCATAATGCCCGGCAATATGTACGAACTAGTACTGAGTTCCGCCACGGTGGCGCTGTAATCGCAAAACAATAAATATGGCGTACAGTAAAGTAGTAACAGTGCAGGAGGTGTAAATGGAAATCTTGTAAATAAAATTACTATGTTACCAGTGACCATGGTATAATAAGATACTCCGCCTGGTATTTCTTTCCGAGACTCGTGAACCACGTGACCAACACAAGACTACGTCATCATGCTTGTAAGTTACCAGAATTACCCACTCTTATGATGTTTTTGTAAATCATTTATGATACTGTTAACTAATAAATACAATTGAAGTGTTGTTGTAAAGTTCAAGTTAATACACGTAAATCTAAATTATAAAATTATTAAGAAATATTTTAACCCATTGTTCTGAGATTGAATTTACCCCATAACGTATTTTATTGAAATAAAAGTGGAAATACTAAGTGACGTTGTCTTGTGTTTCTCTGGGAAGGAAAGACCATGTTTTATTAGACTATGCCAGTGACAATAAGAGATAAAGGAGAAGTTTAGTTCAGAACTTTTAAAGTATTATGGAACTCGCAAAGATTGGTTTGAACCCGTGGACGAACCAGAAATTTTCGAGGTCATAACATAAAAAGTGGTAGGACGTCCATGGCCACGGATATTCGGCGGACTAGGGACGAGTATTAGGTACTGGTGCTCTCGCTACGTTGTAATGAACATTGCTGTGCAGGATTACTTAATTACAAAAAAGTACAATTATTGTAGTCCGACAGTACGCACTTTGGAGGACTACTTCGATATACTAAATGAAATTGACGAAAGTTGCGGGCACGGTGGACAGGATTCTTTTTGTATCAATTAAAGGATCGATTTATGATCATAAGAAAAGCGATAGACTTGTTTGTGTCGCTTTGTCTTTTATGCGAATTAAAAATGAAAATCGCTAAGAAGTGCGTCGTCACTAAACTAATCATATCATCAGATTTGAATCAACGGTTAAGGACAGGTTAATTATTCGAGTTAATAAGCTGAAGCGGCAAAGAGCAGGGCCACATTGCTCGAACACTCACTCAGCTCACTCAGGCCGCTTCTAATCGGACTAAGTGGAAATATTTAGGGAGGCCTATGTTCAGCAGTATAAGTCCTATGGCTGATATGATGATGATGATGGTGATGCATTATTCTCACACAGCCCTGTTTTCCTTAAGAACTTTTATTTAGCAAAATTATCAGATCACAAATCAACACAACTTAAATCATGATGTAAAAAAGTAAGGTTTGACTTACATAGATATTTACAATCATAGCACTTTAACGAGCTATGATTGTAAATATATATCAAAATCTAAACGTGACCGTCGAAGATACTCAAGTAAATAATATGTAAATGAATAAATATCGTTGTTTTTTCTTAATCATGGTCACCTAATATGATCACCACGTTGACGTTTAAGCAACGTTCATTTCAAAGTCATATTGCCGGATGTCGTGCCGACAATTTGTATACTGCTTTTCGTCTGTATACGAACGGGTCATTATGTAAGCGTCAGAATCTTACATATTGACTTCGACAGTCACATAGCCTGTCGCCTAAAATTGCAATACATCAACTCTCAAAATTAAATCTCACTCTCATTACGACACCCACAGGAAAGATATTGGGTGGTGCTAATCTAAGCCGGCACCACATGGCAAGAGACTGCAATACAAGAGCATACCCTCAAAACATCTCGTACTGCATTGAGTAGCGTCTGAAATATCTCGTATAGATTAAAATGATTTCTGTTAATGTGTTGAGCGCCGAGACGGTGGGTATCAGAGGTTGGACCGGCGTCAGGGTTATCGGCGGCAGGGCTCGCCAATCTTAGGACTCAGGTTCAATTCTTGGTGGGCAACACCAAGTGTATATTTGTCGTTTTATTATTACGTGAAATTTTTCCTAGCTTGATTGTCTGTAAAAATACAGGGTAATCAGACCATGAAACTGAACAACTTTTACCATGGAGCCAGTCCAGTGGTGGGAAACGACAAAAAATTCCAACCTCCATACAAAATTCTCGATCAGCTGACTGACTTTGTATAGGAAGTAAATTTTTTTCGCTTACCACCATAGTATGTTCCATGGGGAAAGTTGTTCAGTTTCATGGTCTGAGCACGCCTGCAAAGATTACGTTACAACGTCCCTTACACCCTAGTGCTAGCTGATTATAGGAAAATTGCATCGAAACTCTCCTTGTAAAAACACCTTGATGAAAATAATACTCGTAACAAATTAAAGAACTAATATTGAAATTTGTTTTCTATATTTAAGATTAATGCCATAATAAAGCCGATCATTAATTAAGACACATCTTTGATTTCATTTGAATTCTTCAGGATTAGTGATGTCATTCAAAATATCGATAAATTAAGCTTAGTCAAAAATTATGCGCTATCATTTATTTAGCCATGCAATATTTATTAAAAATTGATGAATCTGCTTAGTTAAAAAATATCAGAAATGTTTTATGGAGCCAAAGGTCGGACCAAAACTTCAGTCAGTAAAAATTTATCAAAACTATCTTTTCGCTTATAACATACCTATACTCTAGTATTATGAGAATGCTCATAAGATGATTATCATAACACTTGGAGCAGCCTACATCACCATCACACTTACGTTCGAAGTGATTGTCAATACATTTATTGCATAAAATCAACCATAAAATAAACCAAATTAATAAACCTTGGCCAAAGACCATAGGTAAAAAATAGATGAATTACCATAAGATTTTGTAAGTTATTATTATTAGTATAGAAATTATAAATTATCATTATTGGTCACTATTCCTTAAAAATCTTCTTTATTATGTTGTCATGTTATGTGATATCACAATAAACTAATCTGCAGCGCTAGAACGACATAAAAATCTCCACCGCTATTTTCAAAGATCTTTAATTAATAAATAACCAAAGCTCATTCACTTACACAATAAATTAATACATAAATCACGCCTATATCCCTTACGGGAAGGCAGAGTGTAAACGGCTGTAAAAACGCCGTTTATATCACGTCCAATAAAGTTTGAGTCATTCAGAAGACTCTGTATCAGCATAGTGACAGGTTGTCAGCCTGTCGCCTAAAATTGCAATACACATCCACTCTCAACCCCATAGTCACTTATTACGACACCCACAGGAAAGTTATAGGGTGATGCTATTCTAAGCCGGCACTACACGGCATCACGAAATATATCACCAGGCTCCCTATTTTCAAAGGTCTTTAATAACCGAAGGCTCATTCACTTAGGCAAATGATTTCATCCCATTTACTTATCAAGAATGGATTGGCTGCTCTGGGGGCGACGGATTATACTTTCATTAAAATTAAATGAGATTTTTAATTTGGCAAGCGCCATTAACTCGAAGCGCTCTTTGGCATTGGCTGTAACGGAGGTTATTTTGCTTACCCTGCACTGACACCCGATTTTGAGTGTCCATTGCTGGTTATGCCATGTGACGCCGGCAGTATCCAACCCAAATTCTACTTGTAGTCGTAAAAATGACTTGGTATTTTCATCCACGCTATGGGGAGCTGCATTCCCGTGAATGAAACATGTTGCACTGCGCTCGAAAATCCACCTGCCAAACGTAGTGAGTATGGCAATATCGAAGGGGGAGGCCCCTGTCCAGTAGTGGGCTGTTGCGGCTGTAGTAGTAGGAGCTGGTTATCCACCAAAGACCAATATTACGGACATAGTCTGGAAGTGTAGCAATCAGAAGTGGCAATGTACAAGTTACATCTCTCGTAGAACCGATGGACGGTGGAGTAAGCGGGTTCTCGAGTGGAGGCCACATCTCGGCAGACTTATAGAGAGCGGCTGGTAGCGACAAGATAGCGAAAACGAGATATCGTACCTTGTGGCGTACAATACTTTTTGTCTTTCTATTTGTTGCTGGTTGTTTTGAGTCTATTGTAAAGACACCCATGTGACAACCAGCAATGTATGCAAAATTGTACCTTGATAGCAGGGTAGCGAAATAGCCCCTAACGCGCTTTTGGTTCAACGGCGTGTATTTTAATGCGTGCTGAAAGGGTATTAATAAAATTGGTAGGTAATTTGTATTTGCTGGATATCCTGCTAAGCCTGTCCTATAATCTATATAAAAAAAGGTGTAGGTATTTGGTTTGTTTTTGAGAAAGTAGAATCCTGAAATAATTTCTGACGAACATCTAAACAATAGTACATCCGGTAAATCACATTTCGATAGCCGGTGTGGCCTAGAAAACATCGATTTTATCACGAGTCCTTAGCGAGAATAGCTTGACATTGATCTAAAATATGGCTTTGAACACATTGACACCATAGTTATATCTACAGCATCCGATCTGAAAGGCAACTACTCGTTATCAGTTTAAAAATAAAGCGCCTCGGCGGCCTATCATTTATTATCGGGTTGGGCACCCTGACTCACGCCACTCTGACACTCACATAACCGAGATTTAGTAACCAGTCAGTCTCATACGGGCCCATGCGCCTGTGACTGTTCTAAATTCAAATTAATTGTTATTTATTTTTATAGTTCATTCATTGTGAAAAGAAAAAGTAAGTGCTTTTATTTTTTTGTGGACAGTGATGGTAAACCTTTGGAGAACATTTTATTTTGCAACTTGGAAATTTTGTGTAATCATTTATTTATATTTTTGACCTTTCTCTTTACAAAGTCGATTAGGTGGACAGAAAACATGAGGTTACTTTTGAATAATGACGGTTTCAATAAAAAAGAAGCTTTTCAAAATTAACAATGTAACAAGCCGTGAGGCTAATCTGACTGACCATGAGGCAGCCAACTAATACTTTTACAAACATTCTCTCTCAACACTCGATTTTGGTTTGTTTCATGGAATTGAAAATAAATAATTCAATATCAATTCACAATTTTTCTGAAGCGATCTTCAAATATATATTTTTATTGGACGTGGCGATAACGACTATATTCGTACGACCGTTCATGCTCGGTCTACCCCGTTTGGTATTGAAGTGTGATGTACGCTTCATAGGCATCACGAAGTTCAGAAAACATTCGATACTTAAATGAATCATATTTTGGAAGATAATTTAATGGCAGTGGAATTTGAAATCACGACTGGCGAATGCCTTGGTTTTGGTTTCTTTGAGGTACCATCAGCACCAACTGATTTTAAGAATGATAAAATTAAATCCATTAAATGATAGCTGCTAATTTACCTACAAGATTATTTTGTTGCACCTAGACAAGATTTGACCTTGTCTGCTTTTATAGATACGGTGACCCTGTTTACGAAGAAATAAATGGATCGAATTGAATTGTATTGAAAAAAGACAAACATAAACAATTGATAACAAATAAGATAAAAACGTATTATGAATAACTATTAATATATTAACTTTGAAACAACAGGTCTCGATGTCAGCAGGGTAGAATGATAAACATAGATGATGTGATGACCCTTGGGTGTAAAAATAATGCCATCTTCTCTGTTTTTTTAAATTATCGTTATGAGATAATGTTTTGCTTTCCATACTTTGTGTTCTTTACAAATAAACTCTCAGTAAACGAAAATATATGGTTCAATAGTATTTTCAACTGACTTGAAAAAGAGTAGTTAATATTTTAAGGTTTTAAATTATTCTCTAAGTATCAAGTCTGCCAAAAAGAAATTATCTCCTTAAAATTATCAATAAATTGAAAATTGTTTGGGACACCTGTAGGTAGGAATGATAAATGATAATGTATGGTAGGAATGGCATAACAGCATGTTATTTTTATATGAATTCCTTTAAATTTCCAGTGGAAGACCTGACCTCCTCCTGGACCAGGACCGGGACTCGGACTTGAGCAGGACACTTCGAGACCAGACTCAATGTACCGGAGAAGAACGGCCATGACAAGATGCTCCGTAGGTTGGACACCGTCCGGACATCAAACGGGACACCACCAGGATCACTACGCAGTACATCGCTACTGGCATTGGTTAGTAGACCTGTAGCGACCTCTAGGAGCTATTACTCTAAGCTTACTTAAGGGGTTACGGAGGTTCTCAAAAATCCTCAAGATGGCGCTAAAGACAGGAACGATTCAGAACGAAGAATCTAAAACGCGATATCGATGTTTCACAGTGAACCATGTATTATTCCACTTGTAATCGACATAGACATAGACATTCTTTATTAATAATATTCATTACAAGTCAAAATAAGATAAAATAAAAACATCAGCAATTTAAATACATTTTCAAATAATGTTAATATAAGTACCTAGTACTTTTTGAAGATACTGGTAGTAAGTACTTACAGTAAAATTGACATTCATTCGGTTTTTAATTAAAAACAGATTAAATAATTTTGAATTCAAGAATTCATTCCATGAATAGAAGCTTGTTTACAAGCCATAGCCGGAGTTTGTTTTTAAATACTGTGTCACTTTGGGTTTCTACTAAACATACCGGTAGTCGGTTGTAAACGGTAGGTCCCATTGCTTCCATCAACTTTGAAGCCTTTGTCAGTCTACACTTGATAGGTTGCAGCCGATTTTTAAACCTCAGGTTATGATTTTGGACGTCACCTCGTTTGGCGTAGGTGGTTGCGTTACAACGCGTATATACGCCAATATTATAGACCAACAGGGACGTCAGAGTCATAATACCCAGCGATATGACGAGCGGCTTGGCCGGCTCGTCAAAGGAACGCGCCATCGACCGCACGGCTCTCTTTTGCAATCTAAAAACGCGCTCCCATTCTGCAGCGCGGCCCCAAAATTCGATGCCATACTGCAATAGGCTCTGCACCTCTTCCGCGTCTTCATGAAATCCGTCAACACCATCAGTGCAGGACCTCGAAGGCCATAGTGTTCAAATTTCATTGCAAGGACCTCGTGATCAGCCACATCGAAGGCCTTGGATGATCGCAACAGAGCAAGGCTACCTGAAGCTTCTTCTCTTTGGCTCCGACAATATCCTGCAGTACCTTTCTCGTAAGCATAGTCGTTGAAAGACCCGCCCTGTATGCGTACTGTCTGTCTGATAAAATATCTGTCTCTGTTAAAAACGCGGAGAGTCGTGTGGTCAACCCATTTTCAAAGATTTTTGCAATAGCACGTATTATTGAAATCTTAACCGTGGACTATTTTTATGAATTTAATCTCTTTGTATTTTGCCGAACTGTCGATACTTTTCTTTCGAAAAACAATATAAAATCGATAGGCCTATCGATAGTATGGATACTTTCAAGCGGCAACTCTTCCTCTTAGTAGCGTTCGAATCCGAAGAAAAGCTACTTTCAAACTAGTTTCACGAAACAGGGTGTTAATTTAAATGCGTGATACAGCTTCAGGCTAGGTAAAGTATCTGTAGAGGATGTCGTAAAAATATTGAATATCCAGTGCATATTTTTTTCCACGGCCGAAGTTTTAATAATTTTATAAAATTTTGTGACTTTTTTGTCATATTTGTCTTTTACAAAATGCCAATACGAGGTACTTTCGTGTAATCAGGTTTGAGTTTGAACGAATATTGACTAAGATATAGGCATTTGAATAAAATTGCGCAAAGTGTAAAAAAAGACTTTGTCCTACAATTTTTTTCGGCCTCCTTTAGCGATACTTATAATACTCTTACGATATTAATTCTCTATATCGTTGTATTGTTTTAGTAAATTTGGGAGCGCTGGCGGCTGGGGTCTGCGTGGCCTGGTCATCATCAGCACTGCCTCTTGTTTCACCTGGCCATAATGAGGTAGGAGTATAAACATTTTTTTATTTATTTTTTCCTTAGTCACCTGCATTTCTCTAATCAGGGACTCTATACTTTTATTTTTAGTTTTCAGATGACAGTCACGAACAAAACGCATCGGATTACAGATATAACGTAAGTATATTAGCGCCACACCGAAAATTTAAAATTCAATTGACTTAAACTGAAGACCGAATGAACGAAAGGCCTAAAATGTTTTGCATATAAATTCTTTCACCTGATAATCTAAAAACTCAAATGAATGAAAATTGTAAAGGATTATCGATTAACAATACCTGCATTTTTTATGACAGCTTTCCAACTCAGAAGTCACTTATCTCATAATCTATGCCATCTGTCCTCGAAATACTCATTTCAATTCAATTAACTTCAACAATATCTGATTGCAGCGTCTACAAATGACCCAGTCAGAAGCATCGTGGGTGGCGTGCCTCCTCTGCCTCGGGGCTGTCTTCGGAGCCATACCAGCTGGACTGATCTCCCAATTCTTCGGCAGAAAAAAGACACTGGTCTACTTGGCTCTTCCACTCGTCGTGTCATGGATTATGGTGGCTTCGAGGTATGATGTTACCTTCTGTTCTGTCTGTTTTTCTCAATACCTGACTTTATTAGCACATTTTCGTTTCGTTATGAGCATCAAGTATAAGAAATCCCTACCGGAGTCAAAATTACGCAAATCTAGACACACGGCAGTGTGTCCGCCAAGTTCGAGCAAATAACCGACACACCGGCCGTGGGTTATATTACACGAACCATTTCGGGCCAAGTTCGACCCACCTATAACTCAAAATCTATTTTATCTACGCATATGAAATTTCTAGTATCTGTCGAGATCTACTAACTTATCCAAAATACAAAATTTCATTAATGTACCTATTGTAGGTCTTGAGATATTGACGTCAGAAAATCGCTATTTTTACTATACACTCACTGACTGACTGACTGACTCACTCACTCACTCATCAAAACCTAGACCACTTCCAATGGTCGTATTGACTTGAAATTTGGCATGTAGGTAGGTCTTTAGGTCAAGGTAAAGGAAAAAATCTGAAAATGGCCAAGTGTGAGTCGGTTTTAAAAATAATGAAGGTGTAAATTCATACCCCTAAGGAACTAAAACAAAAAATTTATCTATATCTTCCAATGGTCGTACCGACCTAAAATTCCTTACGAAGGTTTGTAATTTAGCCAAAGTAAAGTAAAAATTGAATATAACCGGCTACGTACATTATACTGCCCTGACTTGGCAAGCTTATCAGTAAATAGAAAACGTGTAAAAAAAACCAAGATATTGATTGGGCAATGCGCTCTAGCGTGTCAGTCGTACAAGACAGCATACAAAATGACAAAACAAAAAAGTTTCCTTTGCCACGCAAATGTAGAAAAATTTAATAAAAAAACTAGTCCATTTCTTTGTAAGAAGCATAGTCCATATTCAAAAATCTGAAAATTAGTATAAATGAGACATTTCCTGAACTAACTTAATCATAAGAAAAAAAAGAAAATAAACCTTACAAAAATAAATGAAATCCCACCCAAAACATAAATGTGAAAGGCTGCCAAGTTCGATAATATTGGAATGCTTCGCCTATAAAAGAAGTGAGATCTAAATAAGTACCAAGTTCCATACGCAGACCTCAGTTAAAAATAGTTACAGGAATGCACACTTGATTTTCCGCAGTTTGGAAAGTAGATCCTGAATTAATATCATATTAAATACCTAAAATTCTAATACTTACAAAAACGCAAACCTGTTTTTTCAGCAGTTTCCTTATAACATTTTTTATTTATTTTTTCTGTACTTTTTAATGATATAACTTGGAAGTTTTAATAGAAAATTATATAATTGACTCATTGCGTGTGGTAGGTATATAAAAGAGTGTGTGAAACGTGTACGGTCTATACGTGGGCCGTATAGTCGGTGGAGTAGCAGTCGGAGCCTTCAGCGTCAGCATTCCTCCTTACATCGAGGACATCGCAGAGAAACCTCTTCTGTCAACACTTGCCAACTTCTACCATCTGCACTTCAGCTGTGGTGTACTTTTTGGATACATCATCGGTAAAGTTATCCTCTATAATAATATCTTCTTACATACTTAGATGACTTTTAACGCAATCTATGAATATAACCTACCATTTTTCACAGGTATGGTCAACATCTTCTGGCATTGCCTTCTCTGCTCAAGCATCCCTGTTGCCTTCTTCATCGCCTTCATCTTCCTCCCGGAGTCACCTGCCTACCTGATCTCACAGGGCAAGTCTGCCGAAGCCAAAGCCTCTTTGAGATACTTCAGGGGTATAGATAATGATATCGATGCGGAAATGAAGGAGATCAAAGAAAACATCAGATATAACCTTAGAAACAAAGTTACGTTTAAACAACTGTTCAGTAGAAGAGTCACCGTTAAAGCATTAGTTGTCTCTTTCGGGCTCATGATCTTTCAGCAGTTTGCGGTATATATCCTATTCTTTTTGCTGACTCCGTTTTTAAGCCTTTCGATATGTCTCTGAACCCTCCTGGAGGAGCCATCATTTTGGGTTTCTGTTTCGTGTCATCTACCTATTTTTCTTCAATGTTACTGAAAACAATAAGACGAAGAGTGCTGTTGCTAATTTCGTTAACTTCAATGGCAGTTAGTTTGGGCGGCAACATACTATCATTTAAAGGCCTCCAATGTAACAGCCAGTAGTACTTGGGTGCCTCTGTTGACATTATGTGTGTACGTAATTACGTACGCTGTTGGTATTGGTCCGATCCCTGGCTTATGTTGAGAGAGATATTCCCAACAAATGTGACAAGGCGAGCTACAGCCATAACGGCTGGCTTCCATTGGTTTTGGCTTTCGGTGTAACGAAATTCTATCAAAACTTAATAGAAAAAGTAAGCCCAGGGTGGACTCTATGGCACTTTGCCGTGACCTGTCTGGTTGGTACAATTTTCGTGTATTTCTTTGTACCGGAAACCAAGGAAGAACCTAGAAGAGATCCAGGATGAGTTTGAAGGTATTCACAAGACTAAAGACATCGGCATGTTATTGAAGTTATTGAATAAGCAAGTCCTATGTAATAAATAAAAGGGTTTTGATTTATGATTCAGGTGTGTGTTGTATATAAAAGTTTATAGGAGAAAATAAATTTGAAGCAATATGAGATTATTAAAGGTTCAAGTTATATTGGTTATTCTTTATAACAGTATGGAAAACCAGTGAATGATTATTATTAATTATTGAAAGCACCTAATTTCTCCATCCATATTAGTTATTTTAATAAGGTTATAATAATTAAGACTGAAAAGTGCAGCCAGGTGGAAAAATTACGAATTTCTTTTGTAACTAATTAGTATATTAATATAATCTTTATTCATAGCATAACTTGCTTTTTATAATAAGTTAATATAAGTTGAAGGGGCGTCAAATAGATAGGCATAGGTTAATAGTTTATTTATTTTATTATAGCATTTAATGTATTGAGTCTATTTTATGTATGTGATGTGAAATAAAATCTTCATTCTTGCAGAATATAAACTGTTTTTAATCTTTCAATTTAAACAAGTCATACCTACTTCCCTTTTTCTATTCAATCACCAAACCAAACCTTTCAAATCTATTTCTTTTTCAATACAGTCCTACGAATACCCAAAGAAACATAAATTGATTTTCGTACCACAGACAGCGTTTTCTTTTACCTATCATTGGCCGTAGTTCTACTATCACAGCGACTTCAAAATCCATTGCCACTTGAGAACTAAACCTGTGTTTGACACGCTATACAAAAGCAGCAATGTATGTGAAAGGGGGCTGAAACTGAGCTTGGAATTACAGGCATCTGCCGATCCGAGTTTGCGGCAGCCAATCAATGGGCGGCAGGCAAACAAGCGAGATACAGCTGTAAGGAAGATTTATCGATATCGATAAATTAATAATTTGGTACGTATATCTAAATTTATCAACTTTTATATACCAATAACCTTAACTAATGTAGTAGTAGCAGAATCTACATTAACGATTTCAATCATCCTTCCGTCCCTGTGATTGTTTTTTTTTTAAATATATCCCAGTTGTTATGCCTATTGCGTTTGCAACACAACAGGGCTCGACAAAAATCACTAGTTATGTTTTGTAGATTAAAGCGATTGCCGTGTGGTGTTGAAATAGAAAAGCAACACCCCATATCTTTCCTTGGCTATCGTAAGAAGCGGCTATAGGATTTAAGAAATGACGTGTATTGCAATTTTAGGCGACAGGCTGACAACTTGTCACTATGGTGATACGCAGTCTTCTAAATGACTCAAACTTTTGTCAGGCGTGGTGTCAATGGCCGTTTACGTTCTGCCTACCCCGCAAGGGATATAGGCATGATGTATTATGATGTATCAATAGAAAGCGAAGCCATCATGGAAGCCGATGTTAAGATCTGAACTGCCGACATCTATTCTATGGTATTATCTTTCCTGTGATAATTTTAACCGCAAGACCGCTACAAAACAACTTGTGGCTACTGCAGCGCCACCTCCGAATCACAACAGCTAAGAGCGGACATTAGTGATTTGCTAACTCACAGTGTCTGTTTATCGACGAATGTATTCCCATCACTAGTTGCAGTGTTGTGTGGTATGATTTATTTATTTATTTATTTAACAGTTTATTGTACACAAGATAAAACACAGGACAATCACATTAAGAAAAAGAACACAACAGGCACTACTTATTTCTAAAAAGAAATCTCTTCCAGCAGTCCTACGGTAGAGAGATAGCATAGAGTGAGGCTGATAGACCTTGCACAATTTATTATATTAATTAAAGTATTTATATAGTATATACAAAATACTAAAATATATAATATTATTGTAATATTATTATGATTTGTATCCTTCTCGCATTGGCGTGGGTACCAGTTTGCGTTGTTTTATTTTTAAAGCTTATTGTAAATTTATCGATAAATAGTTGTCGATACGACCCATCACTAGTTGCGGTGTGGTGCGGTATGATTTCTATTCCCGTCGCATTGGCGTGCGTAATTAACTTTAAGCTTATTGTAAATTTATCGATAAATAGTTGTCGATATGATCCCATCCCTAGCTGCGGTGTTGTGCGGTATGATTTGTATTCGCGTCGCATTGGCGTGCGCAATCAACTTTTACCTGATTGTAAATTCATCGATAAATAGTTGTCGATACGACCCCATCACTAGATGCGGTGTTGTGCGGTATGACTTGTATTCCCGTCGCATTGGCGGCGGTTTACTGCGTACCTAATTTATTTCAATCTTATTGTTAATTCATCGATAAATAGTTGTCGATACGATCCCATCCCTAGTTGCGGTGTTGTGCGGTATGATTTGTATTCGCGTCGCATTGGCGTGCGTAATTAACTGCGTTATTGTAATTTC